>MCFE01000648.1:0-49968 GCA_002104905.1 Basidiobolus meristosporus CBS 931.73
CCCAAGAATATTATGTCATACAGAACACGTAGTAGCCAACACATGTTTCAAATTACAGCTCATTTGAAGCAGTACTTAAGGAGTTATGACCAAAAGAGTCCAACTATTATATATACTATGCCTTATTGCTAGGATTACTATGGTGACTTTGATTGTGTGTAACTTTTGAACCAGCAATCAAATCACATGAAATTTTCACAGGTGCTGCACCTATGTCCAATCTGCGTCATTGCAAAATTTTAGCTTTGTATCACGTGTATTGCTTGCGCAATTGCCCAAAAACTTTGATCCTTCAAGATTTTCATATATATGACTTCCCCAGCTGAAAAATAAAAGAGAGCCTCTCTTTCCAGAATCTCCACACTACAATTACAAGTTTAAAGGTTATAAGACTTCCCCTGCATCACTTGCACTGTTGAGTATTCTGACTTTGATTGGTACTACATCAGTAAAGAGACTGCAAAGCCCACAAGAATCCAATCTAAGTTCTACAAGAAACTACCACTTTTCTGTCGGAAAAGTCCCCTCTAAGAAGCCCCTTTACTCTAAAGACACCCCTTTAGTCTAAAGACCCCCTTAGAGACCCCTTTAAGAAACCCCTTTACTCTAAAGAAGCCCCTTTAGGCACCCCTTTAGTGTAAAGTCCACTTTAGAGACCACTACAAGAAGCCCCTTTACTCTAAAGACACCCCTTTAGAGACTTCTACAACACACCCCTTTAGGTTAAAGGGGAGTTCAGAATTTCCATATTAGGAAATATTTTCTCAGAAAGGAAAGTGACTTCCAAATAAGGAAAAGTTACTATAAAAGTAAATAAGCCCATTAGTTGACAGAAGGTCAGAACACTGCTGTAGAAGTGATAAACACTGCTTACAGTATATTTTGAGCCTAAGATTGAGAAAATTAGTGAAAGTTATATCTTCTATCAGTATATCAAACTCCCAATAAACTATTTCAGTATTAGCATACTGGAAGTTGTTGTATAATGTTGATTAGCCTCTCACTTGTCGAACAAGCCCCAAACTAATCATAATACAACACAACAGAACAACTACCAAATGCCTCAGTAGTAATCCCTGTGAGAAAAAAACCTAGGAGAAGAGAATGCAATTGCATTGAATTGCTATTATTTTTCAAGATCCAATCAACACATCTTTTTGGCAATCCAAATTGAGAAATTGCAAATCTGTGATCACTAAACTTTTGATATAGGTAATATCAAGGTTGTCTCACATTTTAGACAGAACCCACATAAATAAGCACCCTGCATATTTATACACCATCTGTAACACCAGTGCAACCATTTGATCTGTTTTGCATCTTTTTGATTGGTTGTGTGCTAGCTATGACACTTTGCCCAATCACTAGGATTAGGGATTTACTTGCTTAGTGGGCAAACAGGGATACTTGATGGCAAATCAGGTAGCTTGTGTACTGGTCAAATAGCCAATTGGGGGCTGACAGCTTCAGGATACTTTTGGACCAATTAACCACTGGGATACCAACCAATTGGAGTGATGGTGACCAAAATGGTAAGTATCAGTGTAGTTTATAGTGTGATATGCATTTATTTTCATTTACATTAAAGAAACATACCCAAATACTGGATTTTACCCACCATAATAGTGGTATCCAATTGTGCATTTGATGCAAACATTACAAGTTGGCACAATCATCCGTGCCAACCTCATTGTGTCAGATTGTACCACAGTGTTCAACATTGTCCCACATGGTGCCAGATTCTCCAAGAGCACTCCTGTCTACTGGCAGCTACAATATTGCACCCAATTGTTCTTAGATACTACAGATTGTGCCATGTGCCCTGGCATGGTACAATGGAACAAGTTGAATTCCAAGAGATTCCAATGAAGAAGGTTTTCATGGGTGACTATATAGTACTTGATGCAGTGGGAGAAGGAACTACACAAGTAAACTTTGGAAACAGTGAAGGAAGCCATACATTGACCTTTGCCAAAGTACTCTATACACCAGAAATAGCCAAGAAGCTACTATCTGTAAGCAAAGCTATCATGGAAGGACTCTCTTTCAACTTGGATAATTCTGCATGCAAGATCATAGGCCAAAATGGTGCTCATATTGCCTCAGGTACCAGAGACCAGAATCTGTAGAAGTTGACTCATATTCCATCATATCTGTAGCCAATATAAGTAACCTGAATGAAGAAATACCAATGCTATGGCACAGGAGATTTGGACACATCAATTTTGATTATTTGCGTAAAATGATCAAAGATCAGCTAATTTCCGTAGTAGATATTGATCCCCCAGCTACAAGATACATGTGGGTCTACTTCAAGGAGAGGAAGGAATAAGCTCTATAAGTTCATGAAGTTTAAAGCTATGGCAGAGAGAGAAACTGGTGAAACAATCAAGAAAATATGCTATGACAATGGTAGAGAATATACCTCAGAACTCTTCATCCACTACTGCAAAATCATGGGATAAAGCAAAAGACTTCTGTACCATACTCCCCGCAACAAAATGGAGTAGCAGAGTGTGCAAACAGACTAAAAAGTGATATGGCAAGATGTATGATCCATAATCAGAAAGTATCCTATGATTTTTGGGCGGAATTAGTTGCCAAAGCTATATACCTTAAAAATAGGAGTTATTGCAAATACTTTGTAAATTTTCCCTACAAAATATAATTTGGTCCTGCAGGTGGATCCAATCCAGATTGTCTGTCAAGATCCCATTTAGAGACCATCATAATAACAGCAGCTTGGAATTAGTGACCCTCCTGACAATGTTATAACAAGATCATGATGGTGTTTTGCAAATTTTACAGCCAAATAAAGGGATAAACTTGACAATTTTTAATTGGTGCTGTGACAATATTTGCATGGTATTGTTGCGGTCTTTCAGTGCTCTATTACTATTTTAAGTGAAGCTAGTCAGTCAGGACTCCCAATTGTCTTATATGGCAAGAAACTTGACGGTATTTTGACAGCCTCACAGCAAGACTCCGATGGCATTTTTTCAGCAGTATGACTGCCTACTGCTGGTTTGGTATAATGCTACTGTACCAATTTACCAAATGGTATTTCCTTTTTCTACCTCCCCTTGTGCAGCTCATATATTCCACTGTAAAATCACCTTTCTTTATTTGCTTACCCACTACTACCTGCGTATTTCCCATATAGTTCAAATCAAAAAAAACTATGGCCTCCTGCTTACTAACCTCTACAAACATGCACACCAGCTGCAATTGACATACTTCTATCACCTCAACTTTACGGCTTTTTAGTGTGAGACTTACAAAGTTGCCACATACCTTGTACTGCTGGTAGCATATACATCTTGCAAACATATGCTTGGTTGTTGCCACTTCTGCCATGAATACTTCCTGAATATTGGCAAAGAGCTTCTTGGTATTTAGCCAATATATTCCTTCTCCCTGCTGGATTCTAGTCCCCCTTATAGGTGTGCTCTGGCTTTTGTTTGTGTGAACTCCATATTGAATGGTTTAGAAGTTGGCTTGTGACCACAAGAAATCCGGCATATCTTGGTGGAGTTTTCCTGATAAAATTAGTTTCTTGTTGCACCCAACCCAACTTTGCATCACTAAATTGATTACCCACACATTGGGGCTGCTTAGCTTCTTAATGCCATAGGCATAGGTGTCTCCATGTGCACCTTTGTCCTCAGTATTTTCCAATTCTTTCTGGCTGTCCTCCATGTGCCAACTCATCACATCCATAATAGACTTGAAGGTAATATTCTAAATGAGATTGGGATATGGTAGTACCTGCAACTTGACTTATCTTCCTATCTCCCTACACATCTGCTCTATAGGAAGCTCCCAAAAGGTGAAGCAAGGCCCTATATTCTCCACACACCGTGCAAGATGGAGTGAGAAGGGATACAGTAGCAGCAGAGATCTACGCCTTCAGCTTTATGTTTGTAGTATAGCCGCTCAAATCCCATCACAAACTCCTCACACAAGAGCTGTAGATGCGTCAAGTTGGCATTGGTGATCCACTTCTGGATAAATATTCCTACAATGGTCACATATGACTCCCAATGCTCCCAATGTACTCTTGGTAGGAATGGCTTCAGAACACCACTTGAATAAATATATATCCAGTTCATCCAGTCTTTGCATTTGTATTGTTACATATGTGTATAAATATTAATTGGAGCCCATGAGAAGTACTTAGGGTAGCAGATACTCTGTAATATCTTGCCAATTTTTTCAAATTTCTCCGGTATCTCAAAGGGCTCATTTAGCATGAAATGCCCCATATACAACATGGTCATCAGTATAGGGATATTGTTGAGAAGCAAATGCATTGTTCCCAGTGGAAAGCTTTTGCTCCAACAGATACCCTCTATTGTAAGTATCTCCAGTGTCCAATTGATTCCATACTCCGGTGTGGTAAGGTAAACATACCTCCCACAGACAAGTTTATTCATATAGCCATTATGATATACTTATCCATAGTTTATCTTATCAGTATAATCCCATTCTTCTTTGCCCATATTATCAGTATTATCCCCATATGATGTTTACCCTGATTAGCTATTAGCATTAGTTATCCCTGATGTTATTCAGCTTTGTGATCAGTATATGTATCTACACAAGGCAAGTACCCATGTCAGTACCCGTGACACATGATCTAGGTCTGTGTTACCATTGCTGCCATTTCAATACCATATATAGTATTTCTATGTCGCACAGGTTTCAGACTACTGATTCCTGATTTGTTGGATGTGCTGTGCCTTTTAGAACCTTCCAGGACATTATTGGCATATTTTTAGCTCATAGTAATGTCATCAAGAATTCCACTGATGCCTAGAATCTTCTAGAACCTTGTTATTAGTTATCACTTGGCAATCAGGAAAAGTATTTAAGGGAAAGCAATCTCTCATCAATAAATCATCCCTTCTATCAGTAACACTTCTACCTTGTTGATTAGCAGTTGATCACTGCACCTGCCTTCAACAGTACATCTCAGACCTGCCATCAAGGAGCTTTTCAGGGTAGTGCACAAGACACACGGAGGTCTTTGAAGACACTTGGAGCACCTAGGAAGCTAGAGAAGCAGGAGCTTTTACTATAGTGACATATTGACAAAGACACCAGCAGTTTAGACACAGAGGTTACTGCACCCATCTGACACCTCACACACCTTGAGTTGTGTAGCTTTTCCCAGGAGTACCTCTACACCACCACACTGGCCAATGGCTTATAGCTTGCCAACTTTGCTGCAATTGCATGCTTACTTCTGTACATTCTCTCTGTGGAAAGATGATGTTTTTAGTACTGGTGTTTATGTAATAATAATATATGTGAGTTATAGAGTAAATCCCCTGGATCTCACACATTCAACAGCAATACCATCTATTGTGCCCTGAAAAGCCTGCTCTCTTGCTGATGGCTGGGGTATCTCCAATGCAGATAATAATATGCACCTTTACATGACGGCCACTTACTGTTATCCTGCTGGAAAGCATACAGAATTCATCCATCAATGGATACAGGTAGCTATCCAGGTTGTATGGTGATTTAGGCCCTGATACCAGTGAGACTATCATTAGATTATTACTCTGATACTGTACAATGGGTGGCAGATTCAGATTGATGAGAATCAGTGGCCAGCAGGATTTGCTGGCAGAGTACTTGTATAATGAGAATCCATCAAGTGCTAAAGCAAAGGCATGGTCATATATACCTTCAAAGTAGCCCTTGCTTCTTAGCTGTTTGTAATGTTTGCCATCAAATATATGGAATATGTTTGCACTTGATTGATACGGAGTGTGGTACTGTATAGCTTTGCAATATTTGTTGGACTGCATCAGCTTCCTCAGACAGGGTATGACCAGAATATATCTGGAGTGTGAACAATGTTTTCCCTCAATGTTGGTGGATTCCTGACAATTTGGACACATTGCAATGGTAGCATTTTTGGATGTGAATGCCATGCAACTGTTAACACATGCTGGAATTAGGACAGTCTCTGGATCATTTGTTGCCAGCCACATGACAGTTGTCCACTTGTACCATGTACATGGTAAGTTGCATCCAGGTATGATTTTGGCAAAAAGTAGTAATAAATCCTCAAAGCCCCCATAACTGATATTAGTGGAAATGTGCCACTTCTCTAGCCACAACATTACATCATTCACCAGTAGATGGATTACTGGGCTCACTTGGCTCCATAAGGTATCCTTGGCATTTGTTTCAACAGGTGTTGTCTCATTGCATATAGGGATTTGACTGGGCTCATACATGGTACTGTTGTTAGGGGAGATAGGCTCAAAATCCATCAGTGAACCTTCTTTGTCAGAGCTATCACTCTGCATGCCATATTCAGAAGGCTGAGGTGAGCCTAAATGCATCACAAACTCACCTGACTAAGTTTGCACAAGGTGACAAAGATGGTCAGGTTCCAATATAGAATTATCAACTGGCCAGCAAGATAATGTTGGTACAGTAATGACCAATGAATGGTTGAATATGACTTGGCTGGCAAAACACTAGTGGTGATCCTTGTAATACTTCCTATGCTGTCTGCATGCTTCATGGCTGAGAGGCTTGCCACAATAGCCACATGGTCTTTTTTCTCTTCTCTTACGGCATTAAGTCAAAATAGTCTTGTCCATGGGGCACACAGTTTGACCTTCAGCAACATAATGCTATTATATCACTTTTTGGTCAATACTCATGTGAACTTAAGACAGTCTTGTATTTGAGACATTGCACCTACATAAATGTAAGATTCAATGATGACCTGCCATAGTAAGCATTTTAAATAAAGTTGTGTCACCACATATACATGTATGTGTAACACTATTTCCCCTTTGGTTTGACTCACTTCCATATATATGCTGCCAAAAATAAAGCAAAGTTGTCTGGTTCTCTGCCAAACCCCACTGCTGAAGGCAACAGAAGAATGATTGGACAACAGCTTGCTTTGACATTCAGTGCAACAAGCAGGACTACATCTAAAAAAGGCCCTGTGGACAGTGTGCCCATTGAAGGTAATAATGTGGACTCCTCAGGCTCTCAGTCAAGTAGGCAATTGAGAACCTCTGTGGAGCCACAAGCTGCCTGTTATGCTCAGGCAGATGAGAATGTAGCAAATGCACTACCCTCAGTTTAAGATCAGCAAGTGGCCATGATAACATCACCACCACCCATATTAGCAAGTATGTTGTCAGCTCATACTAAAGCAATAATGAAGGAATTAGGTGCAGTGGCTGATAGGATAGATGCAATAGCCCAGAGAAATCAGGAAGTAGTGCGGAAACAGGATGAGTGGATAATATGTGTAGAACAATCAATATCCCAGGTAGAGAAAGCAGTATCTTTGCTGCAAAGAAGGAACTCAAGTAGCTCAATGTCACAGCCAAGATTTGAGCCGTTTCCCAATGTAACAGCAGAGGAACGCCGTACAGTCTTTGAAGCACAACAACAGTGCCCAAGGATAAAGCCCACATAAAAACCTATCAGAGCATGGGAGGGAGGCAATATGGTGTTTATACCAAAGCCTAAAAATCAAAAGACATTGAAGATCCATGAAGCTGTTGAGTGCAATAATGAAGAGTGGGCTAATATACAAGAGGCCATCAGAAGTCTAGCATGCCATCACCTTAAGGCCAGCATACTGTGGGACCATCAGGAACTCAAGGCCAAGCAGAATGCACTTGACTTGTTCCATGAGCATTGTCCTGGATTTAAACGGGCAAATGAATTTTGGGCCAGCATTGGTATGCTAAGAAAGTATCTTAAAAATAGCAGAAACTATCAAAGGCAGAAGAACAAGGGTGCCATGGCTAAAAACCAGCGGCTTCCTCAAGAGCCTGTTACAAGCAGGGCCAAAACTTCCAGACAAGCATCAAAGAGATATCAGGCAGCTGGAAGAGTGCCAATTAAGGACAAGCAGGCAGACATGGATGCACCAGCACAACATTTATCAAGGAAAAAGCGTAGTACCACTCAAGAAGCACCCAGTCAAAGTAGCAGTGAAGGGCCTGGCAGTGATAAAAACCAGCTGCTTTACAGGAGCTCATCACAACTACAGTTGAGAGCTCAAAACAATCTAAAAAAGAAACATCAGGTTGCCAGAAGAGTACCAGCAAGGGACAAGCAGGCCAAAACAGATGCGTCAGAGCAGAATTTATCCAGGAGAAAATGTAGTTCTATACTAGAAGCACTCAGACAAAGTAGCAGTTAAAGACCTGGCAGTGATAAAGGAAAAGGTTAAAGGAAAAATGTTTACCCTAGCCTGAGACAGGGAGGCATGCAAAAAAAACTGCAGTTCTTGCTAATTAATGCTGCAAGCCAGGAACAGACTGAATCCTATCATAGCCAAGAAGAATTACCAACAAGAAAACAGCTGTTTTAACATGAGTTGGAAGCGCAGCCAGTTGAGCTACACTCCAGCAAGGTAGATGAGTTTGCTGAAAAAGGCAATTTGTCTACCACAACATCCACAGCCTCATTGTGGACAGAGTGGAGAGCCCACTGACAGACAAGGCTACAACACCAAGAGCTCAAAAGACTATCACAATGCCTTCAGTGGAGCTTTGGAACATTAATAGGCACACCAAGAGGTTGCAGCACTTCTTCAGAGCAGTGCTCAAGAAAACTCACTGGAATATTGCAAGGATTTATTGCAAAGACTGGCAGATGAGGAGCTAAGCCTTGCAGTGGCAGCTGAAGACCAAGATGTGTGGGAAGCAGTGAATGAACAGTGGCATAAAACCATTGGGTTCCTGCCAAAGTTGTGGAACCAGAGTGTTACAGCAGAAATACTTATTGAGTGGTGGATTTTAATGGAGTTACTTGTTGAGTGTGGGGTTGGGCTTAATGTTATTGTAGGGCATAGAGACTTGTATAGGTCAGTACAATTGGCAATTGAGGTACAACTGAAGTTTCAACAAAAATAAATCAATTTGTATGCATGAAAAGTAAGAGAAACAGTTGTGTCAGGAAGTAAAGAGTGTGAAAAAGAGGCAATAGCCAGTCAATTCACACAAAATAGGAGGCAATAGAGTGTCCAGGATCAGAAAGTGAGCAAATTGGCAGGGAACCAATCAAAAGCCACCTGTACATTGTGGTGATGAAAAATTTTGACAAAGTTTTTTGTGAAATCTGAGGTAAAATTATTTTTCAACAGTCTCTGGAGGGTGTCCTGACAAGATCAGTACCTCTTAGTCACAGGACATTAACTTTGTGACGGCCGTTTGATGGGATCATCTCATTAACTTTTCACTGGATTACTCCATCTGAAGCATGGAATGAATACCAACTAAGTGTAAAACATCTAGGAATAGGTGGGTATATAGCATATGCCAAGAAACTGCCTGCAAATCAGTCAAAATTTGAGCCAAAAGGTATAAAATGCATATATTTGGGCTACTGCAATGAGAGTAAAGCATAAAAGCTCTACAATGCCAAAGTACAAAGTTGATCAAGTCCAGGGATGTGTTGTTTACCAAAAATATTAAGTTTTCACAAAAAATGGCATCAGATGATGACTAAAATTGGATCAAATATACCAATTGTCAGGATTGGATTGGAGCAAAACAATAAAAATTTTTGCACTCCAGAGGACTTTACAACCATAGCTCAGCCGGAATCAGTCCCCAGAAATATCCAAGAAGTGAGCAATCCAGTATCAAATGCCCAGAAATCCAAGCAGACAAGAAAAAGCTCAAATTACTATATCAATGAGTGTACAAGCTTAGCCTATGCCTATTCAGTCCAGGTTAATGAGCCCCATCCTGTAAAAGAGGCTATAATAAGCCTCAGACAGAGTTTTAGAGATCTTCAATGACTGATGTATATCAAGCCCTGATGGAAAATCAAGCCTGGGACTTAGTCAAATTACCAATCAACCAAAAATTAATTGGATGCAGATAGATCTTTAAGACAAAATACATGGCTGATGGTTCATTTGAAAGATGCAAAGCAAGACTTGTGGCCAAAGGATACTATCAAACAAATGGACTTGACTATACAGAGACCTTTTCACCAGTAGCCAAGTTTAATTCCATCACATTGATATTGGCTATTGCAGCCAAATACAAGTTTTTTATACATCAAATGGATGTAAAAGCTGCATTTTTGAATGAAAAGCTTGATGAGGGCATGTGTGTGGACCAGCCTGATGGGTTTGCTGACCAAAATAGCTCATGTTTGGTCTGCAAGCTTAAGAAGTCTCTCCATGGTCTTGAAACAATCACCAACAGCCTGGAATTGCAAGATAGATTTTTATTTGGAATCTCTGAGTTTCAAAAGGAGTAATGCTGACTATTTTATATACTATAAGCCAGATAGAGCAAATCCAGCTCTGTTAGCTCTGTATGTGGATGACCTTTTTAGCCACTTGGCCTGCTCCAATGGACTTGTGCCATTTTGTGCAGTTTGGTGGGTTCTGGTGGTTTTGCTCTGAAGTGTGTTGTAAAAATTTGTAATTCCACCTAAATATTCACCTAACTTAGTCACTTAGATCATTACCCTCAAATCCTAGAGAATACTGACCAAATTTCTTGTTGGGATTTACTTAGAATATTTTCACCAAAATACCAGGTACTCAGAACATGAAAATTCTCAAAGTTGTCCAAACAGCCCCAAACTTTGCACCCATGTCCTTGGGACCTTCCTTGATCTATTCTATGTGTTTTTAATGCCAAGACCATGTAAAAGTATAAATACTACTTTTACATTCAATAAATCATTAAGTGAAAAGCATGTAATCTACTTGTCCTCCCAATCACTCCTAATATCTCCAAGACTCTTACAACAATAACCAACTTTGCGTGGTCTGTTGAGAGCCAACTAGGTTGTAGAAACAAGTGGAGTTTGACTATGTTGATGAAACCTTGGAATTCATTTTGGGAGCCACCGAACTTGGTAATGAAAGTGATCCTGGGATAATGGTAGGAGGGAGTATAGATAGGCTGTTGAGTATTTTAGCTATGAAGCTGAGCAACAGAGCTTCTGAGATCTGCATTGTCTTGTTGCAGCTGGGCAAAGGCAGTCATGAGGCCTGCAAAGTTGTATGCTGGACTGGACATGTTGGGGTAACAGGAGGTAGAGAGGTTTCTTGAGCTTGTTCAGGAATACTGGATACTAATAGCTAATATGTGGGTTATAAAACAACTGGTTTGTTAAGAATGCAACTATTGTGCTGCAATCCCCAACTTGGAATTAGTTAATGTCATTTCAGAATGCACTGGCTTTAGCATCCTTTGGAAGAGTATTGTACTCAAGCTTCCATTACTGTAACAACTGTAAACTACACAAGCAGGTTAATAAAGTCAATGAAGCTTTGGCCAATAATTCTTCAAAGATATAGGATCTGTGCCTTTAGAGGATAAGACTAGGGAAAGATTCAGGGTAATTCCTATGGTAGGTATTCCTTTCAAAGTTCTTCTCAAGAACTTTGGGTAGAAGGCAGCAATCCACAGGTACATCAAGAGCAGTCTGATAAAACTTTTATGAATAGATACAAGGCAGGAGAGTAGAGCTTGGCAAGGCAGGACAAGGAAAGGACTTAGGTGTGGATCAACAAGTCATGGCAGATTTCCAAGGCAAGGCTGTTTATTCAAGACCTGTGTTTATCAGGCTGAGGAATACATTAGGGGGATAGAGATATATAAGCTTTTGGCAACATGGATGTCAAGAGATAGTGGCTAATACTGATGGGGTCCTGGGGTGAGGCACAGTAAGTGAGCTAAGATAGAAACATACTCAAAAACAGACTAGAAAATCACATTGGGATATGCCAAGAGTCAGCTGATTATGCAACTAGTGTTGTAAAACTTGTATTTCCACCTAAATATTCATCAAACTTAGTCACTTAGATCATTACCCTCATATCCTAGAGAATATTGATCAAATTCCTTGCTGGGATTTACTTAGAATATTTTCACCAAACTACCAGGTACCCAGAACATGAAAATTCTCAAAGTTGTCCAAACAGCCCCAAACTTTGCACCCATGTCCTTGGGACCTTCCTTGACCTATTATACATGTTTTCAATGCCAAGACCATGTAAAAGTATAAATACTACTTTTACATTCAATAGATCATTAAGTGAAACCCACATAATCTACTTGTTCTCCCAATCACTTCCAATATCTTCTAGACTCTTACAACAACTAGATCATGGGACATGCAATTACCATGTATAGTATTGAGCTACATATATTCCAAAGGGAAGCTGCTGTAGAACATTCTGCAGAGTTATGTTGACTTAGAACTTTCAAGAAGTTGCTGGAATGTAGTAGAGCTTCCTAGATGGAACTGGGACTTCTTTACCAATTTGATTTGACCAGATCATGAAAGGTCATGGATGTCATGTGATCACAGCATCAAGTTTTTTGCCATATAAGGCAATTGAATGTACTGGCTGGTTAGATCCACTCCAATAATTGTAGAGCGCATTAAGACAGCAACAATGCCATGTCACCCTTGGCAAAACACCACTCAAACACTGTTATGTTTTTTAACTTTTTTTGGCAGTAAAATTAGCCAAACTCCATTGTGATCCAGTCATAAGATTGTGTAGATGGTCATTAATTCCAAGCTGCTGGTATTATAGCAGTCTCCTGATGGGATCTTGATGGTTGATCTGGATTGGGTCCACCCACAGGACCAAATTATTTTCAATGGGGTGAGTTTGCAGAGAAAGGCAATTTGTGTGCCACAGCCTCCACATCCTCCATTGCTGACAGAGAGGAGATCCCACTGACAGACTGTTGTAAAAGTCTTGGAGATATTGGAAGTGATTGGGAGGACAAGTAGATTTTGTAGTTTTCACCTAATGAATTATTGAATGTAAAAGTAGTATTTATACTTTTACCTGGTCTTGGCATAACAAGCACGTAAAATAGGTAAAGAAAGGTCCCAAGAACATGTGTGCAAAGTTTGGGGCTGTTTGAACAACTTTGAGAATTTTCATGTTCTGGGTACCTGGTTTTTTGGCAAAAATATTTGAAGTAAATCCCAACAAGGAATTTGGTCAGTATTCTCTAGGATTTGAAGGTAATGATCTAAGTGACTAAGTTAGGTGAATATTTAGGTAGAGTTACAAACTTTACAACACTCCCACTCAGCTAAATGTTCATACTGACTAGTCCTAACTTTGACCTAAGATATTCAAACTTGTCTCTGGCTAATGGTTTGGTAAATATGTATGCAAGCATTTCATCTTTAGGACAGTACGCTGAGCTAACTAAGTTATTCTCTATAGCATCATGTATGAAATGATGTCTAATATCTATGTGCTTGGTTCTAGCATGAAAAGTTGGATTTCTACCTAATTGTATACATCATTGATTATCTTGAAATAAAGTAATAGGCATTTTTTGACATAGGCCTAAATCTGTAAAAAGTTTTCTTAACCACATTACTTCTGTTGTAGCTTCACAGGCTGCCATATACTCTGCCTCTGTGGTGGAAAGTGCTCCAGTTGGCGGCTTTCTTGAATTCCATTAAATTGCTCCTTTACAGTAGAGAAAGCTGTACCCTGTGGTGGATCTTCTGTCTAATCTGATGGAACCAAACTTGGCTACTGGTGCAACGGTCTCAGTATAGTCAAGTCCTTTTGTTTGAGAGTATTGCTTAGCTACAAGTCTTGCTTTGCATCTTTCAGTTGTACCATCAGCCTTGTATTTTGTCTTGAAGACCCATCTGCATCCAATTGATTTTTGGTTGGTTGGTAATTTGACTAAGTCCCAAGTTTGATTTTCCATCAGGGCCTGATATTCCTCAGTCGTTGCAGATCTCCAAACTTTGTCTGAGGGCTATTTAGGGCCCCTTTACAGTCTGGGGTTCATCAACATGGACTGAATAGGCATTGGCTAAGTTTGTACCCCCATCAATATAGTAATTTGGGCTATTTCTTGTTGGATTGGATCTCCAGGCATTTGGTACTGGAATGATCACTTCTGGGATATTCCTGGGCACGGATTCTGGCTGATCCATGGTTGTAGAGTCCTCTGGAGTGAATAATTCTTCATTGTTTTGCTCTGATTCAATCCTGACAATTGGTGGACTTGAGATCAAATTTTTGTTGTCATCTGATGTCATTTTTTGTGAAAATTTTGGATTTTCATCTAACAACACATCCCTGGACTTGATTGACTTCTTTACTTTGGTGTTGTAGAGTCTGTATGCCCTACTCCCATTGCAGTAGCCCAAAAATCTGCATTTTACACTTTTTGGCTCAAATTTTGACTGATTTCTGGGCAGTTTCTTGGCATATATTGTACACCCAAATATTCTTGGATGTTCTGCACCTGGTCTGTATCCATACCATACATCAAATGGAGTAGAACCACAATGTATTCTGTTATAACTCCTATTTTTAAGATATACAGCAGTGGCAACTGATTCCACCCAGAAATCATAGGATATTTTTTGATCATGGATCATAGATCTTGCCATATGAATTATTGATCTGTTAGCATGTTCTGCTACTCCATTTTGCTGTGGGGAATATGGTACAGTAGTCACTTGCTTTATCCCATGAATTGTGCAGAGGTGGATGAAGAGTTTTGAGGTATATTCTCCACCATTGTCAGAGTGTATTTTCTTGACTTTTTCACCAGTTTCTCTCTCCACCATGGCTTTAAACTCCCTGAGCTTAGACAGAGCTTCTTCCTTTCTCTCCATGAAGTAGATCCATGTGTATCTTGTATAATCATCAATAAAAGTGATTAAATACCTCATTCTGCCTAAGGATAAATTTTGCATAGGTTCACGCAGATCTGAGTGAGTTAGATCTAATTTTTTCTTAGTTTTGATTAACCCAGAGCGCTTGAACAGTTGTCTGGCTTGTTTCCCATATATGCAGGCCTCACAGTGCTCCAAATGGCTGGGGGATCAATTTTTACTCCAGAAATTAGCTGATCTTTGATCATTTTGCGCAAATAATCAAAATTGATATACCCAAATCTCCTGTGCCAAAGCATTGGTGTTTCTTCATTTAAGTTACTTATATTGGCTTCCAAATATGATGGAATATAAGTCAACCTCTCTAGATTCTGATCTCTGATACCCAAAACAATATGGGCACCATTCTGATTAGTGATCTTGCATCCAGAATTGTCAAAGCAGAAACTGAGTCCTTCTGCAGTGGCCTTGCTTACAGATAGTAGGTTCTTGGCTATTTCTGGTACATAGAGTACTTCTTTAAAGGTCAGTGTATGGCTTTCTTCACTGCTTCTAAAGTTTACTTGGATAGTTCCTTCTCCCACTGCATCAAGTGCTCTGTTGTCATCCATGAAAACCTACTTGATTGGAATTTCTTGATAATGAGTAAACAGTTCTTTTTGATGTGTAAAGTGTTGAGATGCTCCAGAGTCAATTTAACACATCTGAGAATCCCTGTTTGTGGTCATATTTAGTGCAGATTTGAATAGTCTATCTTCAGTTGTTGCAGCATTTCCATATTCAGGCTTCTTTTGCTGATAATCTCTGGTTTTGAGACACTGGTCTGATGTGTGTCCTTTCCTTTTGCAGTAGTTGCAAAACAGGTTGCTGTTTCCTTTGTAGGGTTTTGGGTACCTCCTTTGTTGGTTGTTGTTGCTTATTAAAGCATTTTCCTCTTCCTTCCTATTGGCGCTTGATTTTCTTAATTCTTCATCTAGGAGCCTTCCATCTACATAACTTAATATCAAATCTTCAGTTCCAGACTCTAGGGCTGATATAAGGCCCTTAAACATGTCTGTCAGGCTATTGAGGATGGTAACTATCACATCCTCATCCGTAGTAGGTACACCCACATATTCCATCTCATCTACCAGCAGGGTAATTCTGTTAATTAGATTTTTCATTTCTTCTCCTGGCAGCATCTTTGTAGTAAAGAATTTTTGTCTTAGATACATTTTCTTAGTGGCTGCACATCACTGGTAGGTGTCATCTGATGCCTTCCAGGTATTCTTTGCCATTTTTGCTCTTGAGCATTGAATTAGCAATTTGTCTTTAACATTGAGGCAAATGCTGTTAAAGGCACTTTGTTCTTTCTTCTGGTACTTCAAGGCTTACTCTCCCATGTTTTTAGGAGGGCATTTTTCTCCCATGACAATATCCCAAAGGCCTCTTTCTTGTAGCAGCATCTTCATCTTCACCTTCCACACTTGGTAGTTGGATCCATCCAACTTTTCAGCAGAGGGAAAAATTCCAGTAATAGCAGTAGTAGACATTGCAGAGAGTGACAGCTCAGGGCTCATAACCTGGTGTAAGAGTCTTGGCAATATTAGAAGTGATTGGGAGGACAAGTAGATTATGTGGTTTTTGTTGTAAAAATTTGTATTTCCACCTAAATATTCACCTAACTTAGTCACTTAGATCATCACCTTCAAATCCTAGAGAATATTGATCAAATTCCTTGCTGGGATTCACTTAGAATATTTTCACCAAAATACCAGGTACCCAGAACATGAATATTCTCAAAGTTGTCCAAACAGCCCCAAACTTTGCACACATGCTCTTGGGACCTTCCTTAACTTATTCTACGTGTTTGTAATGCCAAGACCAGGTAAAAGTATAAATACTACTTTTACATTCAATAAATCATTAAGTGAAAACCACATAATCTATTTGTTTTCCCAATCACTTCCAATATCTCCAAGACTCTTACACCAGGTTATGAGCCCCAAGCTGTCACTCTATGCAATGTCTACTACTGCTATTACTGGAATTTTTCCCTCTGCTGAAAAGTTGGATGGATCTAACTACCAAGTGTGGAAGGTGAAGATGAAGATGCTGCTACAAGAAAGAGGCCTTTGGGATATTGTCATGGGAGAAGAATGCCCTCCTAAAAACATGGGAGAGGAAGCCCTAAAGTACCAGAAGAAAGAACAGAGTGCCTTTAACTGCATATGCCTTAATGTTAAGGACAAATTGCTAATTCAATGCTCAAGAGCAAAAACAGCAAAGAATGCCTGGAAAGCATTAAAAGACACCTACCAGTCATGTTCAGCTGCTAAGAAGATGTATCTGAGACAAAAATTCTTTACTACAAAGATGCTGCCAGGAGAAGAAATGAAAAATCTGATTAACAGAATTACCCTGCTGGTAGATGAGATGGAATCTGTGGGCGTACCAACTACTGATGAGGATGTGATAGTTACCATCCTGAATAGCCTGACAGACAAGTTTCAGGGCCTTGTATCAGCCCTAGAGTCCAGAACTGAAGATTTGACCTTAAATTACATATATGAAAGGCTCCTGGATGAAGAATTAAGAAAAACAAGCGCCAATAAGAAGGAAGAAGAAAATGCTTTAATAAGCAATGATAACCAACAAAGGAGATACCCAAGACCCTACAAAGGCAACAGCAACCTGTTTTGTAACTGCTGCAAAAGGAAAGGACACACATCAGACCAGTGTCTCAAAAACAGAGATTATCAGCAAAAGAAGCCTGAATATGGAAATGCTGCAACAACTGAAGATAGACTATTCATATCTGCACTAAATATGACCACAAGCAAGGATTCTCAGACGTGGTGTATTGACTCTGGAGCATCTCAACACTTTACACACCAAAAAGAACTTTTCACCCAATATCAAGAAATTCCAATTAAGAAGGTTTTCATGGGTGACAATAGAACACTTGATGCAGTGGGAGAAGGAACTATCCAAGTAAACTTTAGAAGCAGTGAAGGAAGCCATACACTGACCTTTAAAGAAGTACTCTATGTACCAGATATAGCCAAGAACCTACTCTCTGTAAGCAAGGCCACAGCAGAAGGACTCAGTTTCAGTTTTGACAATTCTGGATGCAGGATTACTGATCAAAATGGTGCTCATATTGCTTTGGGCATCAGAGATCAGAATCTATAGAAGTTGACTTATATTCCATCATATTTGGAAGCCAATATAAGTAACTTAAATGAAGAAACACCAATGCTTAGGCACAGGAGATTTGGGCACATCAATTTTGATTATTTGCGCAAAATGATCAAAGATCAGCTAATTTCTGGAGTGAAAATTGATCCCCCAGCTAATTTGGAGCACTGTGAGGCCTGCATATATGGGAAACAAGCCAGACAATTGTTCAAGAGCTCTGGGTTAATCAAAACTAAGAAAAAATTAGATCTAACTCACTCAGATCTGTGTGGACCTATGCAAAATTTATCCTTAGGCGGAATGAAGTATTTAATCACTTTTATTGATGATTATACAAGATACACATGGGTCTACTTCATGGAGAGAAAGGAAGAAGCTCTGTCTAAGCTCAGGGAGTTTAAAGCCATGGTGGAGAGAGAAACTGGTGAAAAAATCAAGAAAATACGCTCTGACAATGGTGGAGAATATACCTCAAAACTCTTCATCCACCTCTGCACAATTCATGGGATAAAGCAAGAGACTACTGTACCATACTCCCCACAGCAAAATGGAGTAGCAGAACAAGCTAACAGATCAATAATTGATATGGCAAGATCTATGATCCATGATCAAAAATTATCCTATGATTTTTGGGTGGAATCAGTTGCCACTGCTGTATACCTTAAAAATAGGAGTTATAACAGAATACATTGTGATTCTACTCCATTTGAAGCATGGTATGGATACAGACCAAGTGCAGAACATCTAAGAATATTTGGGTGTACAGCATATGCCAAAAAACTGGCCGGAAATCAGTCAAAATTTAAGCCAAAAAGTGTAAAATGAATATTTTTGGGCTACTGCAATGAGAGTAAGGCATACAGACTCTACAATACCAAAGCAAAGGAGCTGAGCAAGTCTAGGGATTTGTTGTTTGATGAAAATTCAAAATTTCACAAAAAATGACATCAGATGATGACAAAAATTTGATCTCTAGTCCACCAATTGTCAGGATTGAATCAGAGCAAAACAATGAAGATTTTTTTACTCCAGAGGACTCTACAACCGTGGATCAGCCAGAATCAGTGCCCAGGAATATCCCAGAAATGATCATTCCAGTATCAAATGCCCAGAGATCCAATTGGACAAGAAATAGCCCAAGTTACTATATCAATGAGGATACAAACTTAGCCTATGCCTATTCAGTCCATGTTGATGAGCCCCAGACTGTAAAAGAGGCCCTAAATAGCCCTCAGACAAGGTTTTGGAGATCTGCAATGACTGAGGAATATTAGGCACTGATGGAAAATCAAACTTGGGACTTAGTCAAATTACCAATCAACCAAAAATCAATTGGATGCAGATGGGTCTTCAAGACAAAATACAAGGCTGATGGTACAATTGAAAGATACAAAGCAAGACTTGTAGCCAAAGGATACTCTCAAACAAAAGGACTTGACTATACTGAGACCTTTGCACTGGTAGCCAAGTTTAATTCCATCAGATTAATATTGGCTATTGCAGCCAAATATAAGTTTTTTATTCATCAAATGGATGTAAAAACTGCATTTTTGAATGGAGAACATGATGAGGATGTGTATATGGACCAGCCTGATGGGTTTGCTGACCAAGATAACCCCCATTTGGTCTGCAAGCTTAAAAAGTCACTATATGGTCTCAAATAATCACCAAGAGCCTGGAATTGCAAGATAGATTCTTATTTGGAATCTTTGAGTTTCAAAAGGAGTAATGCTGACTATAGTATATACTATAAGCCAGATAGAGCAAATCCAGTTCAATTAGCTATATATGTGGATGATCTGATTATAGCCGCCAATAACCTAGAAACATTGGAAGAGACTAAATCCAGCCTATCTAAGGAGTTCAAGATGTCTGATTTAGGAGAACTTAGTTACTACTTAGGGATTAAGTTCTCCATAGACAGAAGTACCCAGACTATTACCCTAAGCCAATCCAAGTATATTCAAGATATACTAAAGAAGTACAAAATGGAAGACTGTAAACCAGCAGCTACCCCAATGGAGACAAACCTTAACTTGGTCAAAACTCAACCAAATCAAGAGAGCTTGGTGCCATCTGAAAGCCCTGACTTTCCTTATCAATTGATGGTCGGCAGTCTGATGTATATCATGCTTGGAACATGTCTACATATCTCATATTCAGTGAGAGTTGTCAGCCAACATAATCAGAACTATGGATCTGATCATATTGCAGCAGTTAAGCAGATTTTTAGATACCTAAAAGGAACTGCTGATATTTGCTTAAGATACACTTATAAGGACTCAGAACAAGATCTTGTGGGATACTCTGATGCAGATTGGGGACAAAATTTAGAAGACAGAAGATCCACCACAGGATACACCTTTCTTTATTGTAAAGGAGTAATTTCATGGAATTCAAGAAAACAACCAACCGTAGCACTTTCCACCACAGAGGCAGAGTATACGGCAGCCTGTGAAGCTACAAAAGAAGCAATATGGTTAAGAAAGCTGTTTACAGATTTAGGCCTATGTCAAAAAACGCCCATTACTTTATTTCAAGAAAATCAAGGATGTATACAATTAGGTAGAAATCCAACTTTTCATGCTAGAACTAAGCATATAGATATTAGACATCATTTCATATGTGAAGCTATAGAGAATAACTTAGTTAGCTTAGTATACTGTCCTACAGATGAAATGATTGCAGACATATTTACCAAGCCATTAGCCAGAGACAAGTTTGAATATCTTAGGTCAAAGTTAGGACTAGTCAGTATGAACATTTAGCTGAGTGGGAGTGTTGTAAAGTTTGTAATTCTACCTATATATTCACCTAACTTAGTCACTTAGATCATTACCTTCAAATCCTAGAGAATACTGACCAAATTCCTTGTAAATCATGAAGTGAAAACTGTTGTAAGAGTCTTGGAGATATTGGAAGTGATTGGGAGAACAAGTAGATTATGTGGTTTTCATTTAATGATTTATTGAATGTTAAAGTAGTATTTATACTTTTACCTGGTCTTGGCATTACAAACACGTAGAATAGGTTAAGGAAGGTCCCAAGAACATGTGTGCAAAGTTTGGGGCTGTTTGGACAACTTTGAGAATTTTCATGTTCTGGGTACCTAGTATTTTGGTGAAAATATTCTAAGTAAATCCCAACAAGGAATTTGGTCAGTATTCTCTAGGATATGAAGGTAATGATATAAGTGACTAAGTTAGGTGCATATTTAGGTGGAATTACAAATTTTACAACACAGACAAGGTAACAACATCAAGAACTCAAAAGGTTATAACAATGCCTTTAGTGGAATTTTGGAACATTAATAGGCACACTAAGAGGTTTCTGCACTTCTTCAAGAGCAGTGCTCAAGGAAACACACTTGAATATTGCAAGGATCTATTGCAAAGACTAGCAGATGAGGTGCTAGACCTTGCAGTGCTGGCTGAAGACCAGGACAAATGGGAACCAGGGAATGAATGGTGGCATAAAGCCATAGGGTTCCCAGCAAAGTCATGGAAGCAGAGCATTACAGCAGAAATACTAATTGAGTGCCGGATTTTAATGGAGTTACTTGTTAAGTGTGGGGTTGAGCTTAATGTTAGTGTAGGGTATAAGGACTTGTATAGGTCAATACAATTGGCAATTGAGGTACAACTGAAGTTTCTGTTGTAAAAACTTGTATTTCCACCTAAATATTCATCTAACTTAGTCACTTATATCATTACCTTCATATCCTAGAGAATACTAACCAAATTCCTTGTTGGGATTTACTTAGAATATTTACCCAGAACATGAAAATTAGATAAGTTGTCCAAACAGCCCCAAACTTTGCACACATGTGCTTGGGACCTTCCTTAACCTATTCTACATGTTTGTTTTGCCAAGACCAGGTAAAAGTATAAATACTACTTTTATGTTCAATAAATCATTGAGTGAAAACCACATAATCTACTTGTTCTCCCAATCATTTCCAATATCTCCAAGACTCTTACAACACTTACAACAGTTTCAACAGAAATAAATCAATTTGTATGCATGAAAAGTAAGAGAAATGGTTGAGTCAGAAAGCAAAGAGTGTGAAAAAGAGGCAGTAGCCAATCAATGTACACAAATGTAGGAGGTGATAGAGTGTCTGGGATCAGAAAGTGCGCAAATTGGCAGGGAACCAATCAAAAGCCAGCTTTGTATTGTTGTGATGAAAAATTTTGACCAAGTTTTTTGGGAAATCTGGGGTACAATTATTTTTTGATGGTCTTTGCATGGTGTCCTGATGGGATCAATACCTCTTAGTTGCAGGACTTTAAACTTGTGACAGCCTTTTGATGAGATCATTGCAATAATTTTTCATAGGGTATTGTCACAAACTTGTGGCCTAAGGTTGCCCAGAGGCTGATCAACGTGCGGACAAAGAGGCAACAGAGAGATGGCTCCATAAGCTCCTAAGTTCTCATCCACCCAAGCGTATTCGAAAGCCCTTTCCCCCCTCCCCACACACACACATACACCAGAGGCCAGGCCAGGCTAACCGCCAAGTTCCCAGTAGAGCCATCAATATATAATGACAACAAACATGCTAGGCAAAATGGCTTGGGTGACCCACTGCAAGCCAACCAAGAGTAGCAAACCCTTGCTACAGCATACCCGCACTTTTTCAGCCTCTAGAAACGGAACTTCCCACGAAGACTCTAATCTGGGATAGTCTCCTCTCGTGCGCTTCCAGGAAATACCTTGTAACCTCAACCTGGGACGGAACAAATCCTATGTGAATTGGGGTCTGGCTTGACTCGAAGTTCGTCTAAAGCGAGGATCGATTTACGAAGGCAGATCATGCGGTCGTTGGGCACTCTTGAAACCACCCCACCCCAGCCAACCGGCTGGGTACCGGAGGTGGAGGAAGATGGAGTCGCGCATGAACCTGGAACCAGGTCATAGACCATGCACATAGGATTTGCCATGGAGCTACAGCGGTAGCCGAGATACTAAACCAAAACATCTGATGAAAGTGATCTCACTCATCACTGATAAGCTGGGCATTGGCTTGGTCCCGGTCTCTTTGGAGCCCAGGTCCTGGGCAAAGTCTTGGTCGCTTCACCTGGTGCTTGTCCCTACCTTTGCATGCTCAGATCGTGCGCGGGTGGTTACCTAGCTCGTAATTAAAGTGGTCCCTCGCCAGCTCCACCAATCAACGCCGGATCACCATGGTGACCACGGTAAATGAGTTTTCCATATAAGGATATGACCCCAATCCATTGAAACCGGCATCCCTGTGATTGCATGAAATTCCAGCAACCCTCCCCGAGGCCAGCGGGATGGTGGGTCACCACA
This sequence comes from Basidiobolus meristosporus CBS 931.73, assembly GCA_002104905.1. NCBI lineage: Eukaryota > Fungi > Basidiobolomycota > Basidiobolomycetes > Basidiobolales > Basidiobolaceae > Basidiobolus > Basidiobolus meristosporus. The sequence goes on from MCFE01000648.1 coordinate 23,146, forward strand.
TCGGTGAATAGGCGCAAGCTAGCAACCGGACACAGCCCAGGTTCAAGGTGCCTTTCATGACAAGGCGCCTCTCCAAAGTAGCCCAGCATGACCGCGGTCGGTCCTCAACTTCGAAAGGCCAGCCTATCAACAGTGGATGTGGGGACCTTTTGGTCGTCATTCGATTTGGACTCATGCTTAGCTGGCAGCAATCCATGTCAAACACAATGTCGTACACTAATGAATCGCGGGTGCTTATGATTCTCACGATTTGTCCAATATGGCGATATACACCATGGTTTCACTCGAGCCTTCAGAATGTTGGCACTCTCCAACAATGGCTCAACACCCTATTGCCAATCACCGGCTGCCCTGGAATGCCCGCCCGGAAACCCATTCCTCACGCAGCGCGTCGTATACAGGCGACCTGGATGGTTCTGGTGCTGCTGCAAGCGCTGGAGTCAGCTTCTGGCCGGATCCGGCACTAATTCAGAACGACATGCCTTCCCCTCATTAAACTAAGGAGCTAGGAGTACCCTAAATGAACAGGCCCCCGCTGCCATTGGCCAACAGAAACTCCATCATTTCCAAGGTTCGAAATCCCGATCCCAAGGGCATACGAGGGGTTCGTGATAGACGGGTTAATGTGCCTTTGTAGAAACCTTATTGTTGACCATACCACCGTCTCCTCTGGTCCTAGCCCAAATTGGTACGTATCACCGGCGGCCAGCCTGGGATTGGCTGGTATTTTTACCCCTCTGGGTGCTCGATTTGGAAGCAATATGGACGGTGGCGTGGTGAGCCTGAGGGTAGGTTTGGAACAGGGCATTGACGTTCTGCGAATTGGTTGGGATACAGAATTCCTTAATGCTTGATATCACTTAATATACACAGTTACTTTGATACTCACCGCAGGCCAATCAGATGGAACGCAAGGTATAGAGTGTAATACTATCCGATATCGCTGTCATACATACTGCATTTAGATGAGCCAACCAACACAAGACTCTTTTAAAGGGCCCTGCCCGCCGTAAACCCGAGTAATCTTTCATCTATTTGAGCCAATCTCAAGGAAGTCCTCGTGTGATTCCCTCTTCCCGCCCTTGGATTGTAAGTGAGAGTGGGGACTTTTCAGCAGCTGACATCCAGGCGCCCATGTACCTTTCCTTTTGATCCTCTCCCTTCCTCGTACACCATCCCGCCAAGAGAAGATCCGTATTTCTTCGTCGTCCCGACTTGTACACACCCGACCTCCCCTTTCTCGTTCTTGTACACATTCTTTCCCTCGACTCCCGATATTTAGAACGAAAAGATGTCCAACCTGGCACGTGGAAAGACCTTGAGTAGACCGGATAGAGGTCAAGCCCCGGCCCCCATGCTGAGCGGCAAGGACCAAAGGGCCACATGTGACCCCTGGGTTATCTTTTCAAAGGTTGTTACCTTCTGGGCCCCGGGATTCTTGCTTGCCAAGTGTGGTCTACCCGACAAACAGATGCAACAGGCGTGGCGAGAGAAAGTCGCCCTTTGCCTGATTATCGCCTTCATCGGCGGGTCGGTGGCGTTCCTAACCCTTGGATTGCCCTATGTGTTTTGTCCCGAATCGTCCGTCAAATCCCAGCAGAATTACGAGTCCGTCTACCCCGGGCAAGCAGGTACTTTCTCTTTGTTTGGCATTCAGCTGGGTGGCCAAGAAACCCTAACCCTCCCTCCAACCTAGGGCATTTCGGTGTGGATGGCGTCATGTACAGTATAGTTGGGCAAGGAGACCCTCAGCTCACCAAGCTTGCCCCAAGCACCGATGCCAGCGAACTCTTCGACCTTCCCGCCATCCCGGAGTGCAGCAGGGTTACGCAATTCGCAGCAGTCGCCTTCAAGCCATGCACTGGAAATTGCTTGCCACTTGCCACGCTTAGCGGCGCTGATTACCTGAATAGCACCCGTAAGCTTGGCTTCGATTGGGATAAACTACCTCCGAACTATCTTGTCCTCGACGGAAGGGTGATGAATATGAACAGTTATATCAATGCGAACAAGAACCCTATCCCAGGCGACCTTGCCGATCAGATCATCCGGGACAGTATCAACAACCGTATCGTCGATGTCACCCGATCCTTCATGCGTCGTAGCGACCTAGAGTCGGCCAGCAAGTGCCTGGGTAAGAAGTACCTGGCAGGGTACCTGAGCAAAGCCACCCCGGGTTGCTTCGGCGTACAGCTCTTCTTCGTAGTATCCATGGTGGTCATCCTAGGAATTGTGATGGCTAGATTCGTCATGGCCGTCATCTTCGATTGGTTCATCTCGTTCAGGCTTTCCAAGCCACCGTCGAGAAGCATGCTCAAGCCTATCGTCGCGTCCAGTAATGTCCCTTGGGCCAACCAGGGGACCAGTCTCTACGGCTTCCGGGCACCCACGCCCAACCTGAACCCCAACGAGCTATTCACCGTGCTGCTTGTAACCTGCTACTCCGAGGGAGAAAGCTCCCTCCGGTGTACCTTGGAGAGTTTGGCCGCCACCGAATACGGGGACGATCACAAGCTGCTGTTCGTCATATGCGACGGGATTATCACTGGTAGTGGAAACGACCGTAGCACCCCGGACATCTGCGTGGATCTTTTGGAATTGGACCCCTCGTACGGACCGGATCCAGAGCCCCAGAGCTATATTGCGGTCGCTGCAGGCTCGAAACAGCACAACATGGCCAAGGTTTATGTAGGGCACTTCCACCACAAGGGACACCGTGTCCCAACCGTGGTGGTGGTCAAATGCGGTACGCCCGAGGAGCAGAGCGCGCCGAAACCTGGAAATCGAGGAAAGCGAGACTCCCAATTGATCCTGATGGGTTTCTTCAGCCAAGTGGCCTACAATGACAAGATGACCCCTCTCGATTACGACCTCTTCAAGAAGATCACCCACCTGATGGGGGTCACCCCGGACTATTTCGAGATCGTACTGATGGTGGATGCGGATACCAAGGTCTACCCGGACTCGCTTCGTCTGTTGATCAACTGCGTGCAGAACGACCCCATGATCATGGGGCTTTGCGGCGAGACTAGGATCGCCAACAAGAAAGATTCGTGGGTGACTGCGATCCAGGTGTTCGAGTACTACATCTCCCATCACCTGGGTAAAGGATTCGAGTCGGTGTTTGGCGGTGTCACCTGTCTTCCTGGCTGCTTCTGCATGTACCGTTTGAAGGCCCGCAAGGGTGATAATGACTGGGTCCCCATCATCACTAAGCCGGAGATTGTGCAGGAGTACTCTCAGAACGTCGTGGATACGCTTCATCAAAAGAACCTCTTACTACTAGGAGAGGACCGTTTCCTCACCACCCTCATGTTACGCAACTTCCCCAACCGCAAGATGATGTTTGTCCCCCAGGCGGTGTGTAAAACCGTTGTCCCGGATGAATTCAAGGTATTGCTGTCCCAGCGCCGTCGCTGGATCAACTCCACCATCCACAACCTCATGGAGCTTGCCCTTGTGCGCAATCTTTGCGGAACCTTCTGCTTCTCCATGCAGTTCGTGGTGGTGATGGAACTTCTGGGAACCGTTTCCCTCCCTGTAGCCATCATCATGACCTTCGTGTTGATCGCCAGCTTGGCCACAACCACGTTCACCAGCGCCGCCAGTTACTTCCCATTGATTTTGCTCCTGCTCATTCTGTTCCTACCGGCCATCCTAATCCTGTTCACCACCCGGAAATTGGTATACATCGCGTGGATGTTTGTGTACTTGCTGGCATTGCCGGTGTGGAATTTCGTCTTGCCGGTGTACGCCTATTGGCATTTCGATGATTTCTCGTGGGGAGAAACTCGTAAGGTGGCTGGGGAGGCCAAGGGAGACGATCATGGCAAGAAGGATGGTGTGTTTGACGCCAGTAAAGTGCCACTCCGACGATGGGAAGATTATGAGCGCCGTCACCTTAGATCTATCAAGCGACGCGAGCGTAAACAACGCAAGGAGACCAAGGCGGCTGCCACCAATAATCAGGTTTACCATGATGACAACGAGTCAGTTAAAGGGCTGCTATTCAACGAAGAAAACTTGGTCCCGCAAGGATCGTTCAGCGCCAGAGATTCCACCTCGGAGCTGGATTACTACGAAGAAGGATTCGACCAGCCGTACGATTACCACGGCAAGGGCGTGGAGCCTAGAAACCTATTTTAAACCAACTGCCGCTGGTCAAGCCCGTCCAGCATACTTGACGCCCAATATAGTTTACCACCAACACCACCACCACCACCACCCATGTCACCACTCCAATATCAACATTTGTATTTACCCAACATCATTACATGAAGTCGTTTTAATGAGATGACCCAACCTATCAGCCCCTTCCTATATTACTAGGTCACCCCGTCCTTTTTCGTTTACCACTTTCGCCATCCAAGTCATGTAACATCTATTTGCTGGCAAATTATCACCCGTGCCCTCATCACGGCCCTAGCTGAGGATAGCCAGGGGAGCTTCAAAGGCATTTTCTATAATGCCAGAGCAACCCTAATACAACCCTTTATGAAATGTAATACTCCTATGCCTTCCAGATAAAGTAACAGCCGTTGGTACCAGCAATAGCAGCATGTTTGCCCCGAATGGCTTAGGGATCCTTTTGAGTAGCATGAAGAGTGAATGACGCTGGCATAGGGATTCTGCGGTGATACACGTCACTCATTCGCTCATACGCATGGTAGTTCCAACCTTCCCTACATATAGAGATGGATGTCTCAGACTAGTGGTCGTGAATTCGCCACCGGATGCTACACGAGAAATGCCAAACTTTGAACGGACTAACCTGCCCTCAGGAAAACCCGATCCATAGGAGGCAAGTTCGTCGGTGCAGCGATACGAGGCAGGTATGGCTCTCAAATGCTACAGCCCAAGCAGCCAACCCAACGTCTAGATGGGATGGGGAAATACGGAAGCACATGTGCGTAACTTATTGGATTGCTTCAAGCGATCCGATGCTCAGCATTAGCAGGTTTGCCCTTCGGACTCGACTTCTTGGGGTAATACAACCGAGCATCAGTGTAGTCGCCGCCTACGATTATCTTGTGCGATCCGCTGGTATGCCAAATCCATCCCACGCTCCGATCGAGATTGAGTGCGCATCCAATGGCGTCCGCGGGAGACATTCGGACTCGTCGACGGCGGACCAGAGCCGAAACATTCGTCGATCTTTCGAAGGCATCCATTTCGAGATGCGGAAATATTCGATCGAAAAATGGGAATTTATGGGATTTGGCAGCGGACATCTCGATGAATTCTAGACATCGGTCCAGACCATTCTTGGGACTTGGTAACAACAATCCAAGGTTTTAACGTTCGAATCGAAAAGGCCCCCCCAATATAGAGCGTTTCATTTGAATGCTGATTGAAGCAGCCAATCATTGCTGGCCATTGATGCGTCGAATCTTGAGTGATGGCGTAATCGATTGAACCTTCGAAACACTTTAAAAGTGCTTGGTCGACTCCGTTAGCAGCACAAGAAACTTCCTCTTATTCAAACAATGGCTGTCAAGGTTGGTATCAACGGTTTTGGTCGTATTGGCCGTCTCGTCTTCCGTGCTTCCTTCGAGCGTGATGACATCGATGTTGTTGCCATCAACGATCCTTTCATCGATCTCGACTACATGGTCTACCTCACCAAGTACGACTCCACCCACGGCCGTTTCAAGGGTACCGTCGAACACAACGGTAGCAAGTTGATCGTCAACGGTAAGGAAGTTTCCGTCTTCAACAGCTTCAAGCCCGAAGAAATCCAATGGGGAGCTGCCGGTGCCGACTACGTCGTTGAGTCCACTGGTGTCTTCACCACCACCGAGAAGGCCAAGGCTCACTTGGCTGGTGGTGCCAAGAAGGTCATCATCTCCGCTCCCTCCGCCGATGCCCCCATGTTTGTCTGCGGTGTCAATCTTGAGAAGTACGAGCCCAGCATGGAAGTCATCTCCAACGCTTCCTGCACCACCAACTGCCTCGCTCCTTTGGCCAAGGTTATCAACGACAAGTTCGGTATCATCGAAGGTTTGATGACCACCGCCCACGCCACCACTGCCACCCAGAAGACCGTTGATGGTCCTTCCGGTAAGGACTGGAGATCTGGCCGTGGTGCTGGTCAAAACATCATCCCTGCCTCCACCGGTGCCGCCAAGGCCGTCGGTAAGGTCATCCCTGAGCTTAACGGCAAGCTCACCGGTATGGCTCTCCGTGTCCCCACTCCCGATGTCTCCGTCGTCGACTTGACTGTCCGCCTCGAGAAGGGTGCCAGCTACGACGAGATCAAGCAAGCCATCAAGGAGGCTTCCGAGGGTGAGCTCAAGGGTATTCTCGGCTACACCGAAGATGAGGTTGTCTCTGAGGATTTCACCAGCGACAAGCACTCCTCCATCTTCGACGCCAAGGCCGGTATCGCCTTGAACGCCAACTTTGTCAAGCTCATCTCCTGGTACGACAACGAATACGGTTACTCCAACCGTGTTCTTGACCTCATCGCCTATGTCGCCAAGAAGGATGCTTCCGCTTAAATTCCCACCATTCTTTCGCATGTAATAGAACCACAATAAAATTTTGGTTACCATATACTTGATGGTTCGCTCGATTTGGCCGAGGCGCTGTATTTTGCGCGACGGGGGAGGCGGTGGTTGGGCCAACGGAAAGGTACACGCTTGATCGTCGAGCTATTCTGGCGGTCTAGCCCAGGGTTGGGATCGATGTATGATCCATGATTGAATTGAAATGGCTGGATCCAACGGATTCACGCATGATCGAATTAAGTTCAGGTGTACATATGGTAAGGCACATCGTGGGCATTTATTGTTATTTGGAATTGGGCGAGTGGAAAGAAAAAATCAACCAATGGAAAGCGACATGAACTTTAAGATGAGGCAGGGAGTTCCAAAGAACGAACGAAAAAATCCCCTGCGCATCTTATCGAGGGATGGTCGAAATGGAATGGTGATCAACCGTATGCGGATGGGCGGGAGGTCGAGAACCTCCCGTGTGAAGTAGCAGTGGGGTGGCTCACTGGAAAACGAGGGTCCTCTTGGTGATACAGAAACGGATTAAACTTTAATGAGCTTTACTATGAGATCTTGGCTGGAAATCGATTCTCCCGCGGCCACGGCAACCTTGTCAACCTTACCCGAGATTGGGCTTGAAACAATCGTTTCCATTTTCATGGCGCTCAGGATGCAGATTGGGTCGCCGGCATTAACATGGGCCCCGGGCTGCACCTTCATCTCGACTACGACACCAGCCATCGGTGCGCCAATCTCTTCTGGGTTCTTGGGGTCGACCTTCGGGTGGACGGTCTGTTCAATGGCGGCAGTATGGTCGTCGATTCCTACCACACGCGGCTCCCCGTTGACTTCGAAGAAGACATCTCTCTTGCCGGTGGCGGTGTTCAGATGACCGACGGCGGTAAGTTTGAAGTAGATGGTCTTGCCGGTTTCGATTTCGACCGAAAACTCCTCGCCGATGTGGGGCTTGGAAAGGAAGAACCGGGTGGGGATGAAGGACACATCTCCGAACTGCTCCACTCGTTCTTGGTATTCCTCAAATACTTTAGGATACAGCGCGGCGCTGATCACATCGGTATCCTTGATACGGCGACCGTACTTCTCAACCAATTGCTTCCTCAACTCTTCGAAATCAAGCGGCTCGAGAGAGGCGCCAGGTCGCTGGTCAATGCGAACCCGATTCTTGATGATGTCGCTACGGAGGGGCTCGGGGAAGCCGCCATAGGGCTGTCCAAGGTAGCCTTGGAAGAACTCGACAACAGAGGTTGGGAACGACAGCTCGTTCGCCTTATCAAGAACGTCCTGGTAGCTGAGTTGGTTAGTAACCATAAATTGCGCGAAATCTCCGACCACCTTTGAGGACGGGGTGACTTTAACGATGTCACCACACAGTTTGTTGGCCTCGATGTATGCCTTCTTCACTTCGTTCCATTGTGAGCCTAGACCAAGAGAAGTGGCCTGGAAGAGAAGGTTGGTGTATTGACCTCCGGGCATCTCGTGCATGTAGACGCTGGAGTCACCGCTCTTGAGTCCCGGGTCGAAGCAGGAATAGAGACGACGAACGTTCTCCCAATAGGTGTTCAATGCCTCGATATTCTCGAAGCGGATTCCAGTTCCGAATGGGGTTTTCTCTAGCGCAGCAACAACAGCGCCAAGTGATGGTTGGGAGGTAAGACCGGACATGCTATCGATGGCGAGATCGATCACATCGGCCCCCGCCTCAGCTGCAGCAAGCATGGAGGCTACGCCGGTACCCGCAGTGTCATGGGTATGGACGTGAATGGGGAGGTCGGGGAATCTCTCGCGAATCCCGCCGATCAGGATCTTGGCTGCTGAGGGCTTCAGCAACCCAGCCATGTCCTTGATGGCTAAGATGTGGATACCGCAATCGACCAACTGTTGCACAAGGTCAAGGTAGTACTCCAAGGTGTACTTGGTGCGTGATCTATCAGCAACATCCCCAGTGTAGCATATGGCAGCCTCGACAACACCCCCCGCTTGGCGCACGGCGTCGATGCCAAGCTTCATGTTCTCGATGTAATTCAAGCTGTCGAAGATACGGAAGATGTCCATACCGCACTTGACTGCCTTCTTGCAGAACTCGTAGACCACGTTGTCCGGGTAGGAGGTATAGCCAACTGCGTTGGCGCCCCGAAGTAGCATTTGGAAGGGGATGTTGGGAACTAACTTACGCAACTGAATCAAACGGTCCCATGGATCTTCATAGAGGAAGCGTAAGGCGACATCAAACGTGGCTCCGCCCCAGCATTCCAGACTGTACGCGTTGTTCAGGGCGTGGGAAGTAACAGTGGCAATGTTGGCAATGTCAATGGTACGAACGCGTGTGGCTAGCAGACTTTGGTGGGCGTCTCTCCATGTGGTGTCCATCACCAAGACACCAGGGTATTGGCGGACAGCACGGGCAAACGCCTCGGGGCCTTCCTCCAGCAAAATATGACGCCAGCCCTTTTCGCAGGGAACGGTGGTGTCGATTGGCTGCTGGTTCGGAGGAGTTGGTAGTGCGGGGATGTGAATGGGGGTCTTGAGAGAAGGCTCGCCTGACTGTCCTTTGATGCTGCTACCATTCACAACGATGTCACCCAAGTACGAGAGCAGTTTCTGGGCGCGATTCTGGGAGTGCACAAGGTTGAAGAGCTCAGGTGTGTCGTCAATGAAGGTGGTCCAGCACTTTCCGTCAATGAACGATTCATGAGTGAGAAGCCGCTGGATGAACGGGATGTTGGTCTTTACGCCACGGATACGGAACTCCACCAAAGCACGGATGACCTTGCGACGAGCGACCTCGAAGGTGCTTCCAGTGCAGGTGACCTTGACGAGGAGGGAGTCGTAGTGGGGGGTGATGATGGAGCCGGCAAAGCCGGATGCACCGTCAAGGCGAACACCGTTGCCACCTGCAGATCTGTACACCTCGATCTTGCCAGTATCCGGCTGGAAGTTTTGGGCGGGGTCTTCAGTGGTGATACGCACCTGAATAGCGTATCCACGAGTTTTGATATTCCCCTGCTCGAGACCAAGCTGGGCTAAAGAGGCCCCAGCAGCGATCTGGATTTGGGCGGCGACAATGTCGATGCCTGTGATCTCCTCGGTAACTGTGTGTTCGACCTGGATTCTAGGATTGATCTCGATGAAATAGTGTCTGCCGGCCTGGTCAACCAAGAACTCGGCAGTACCAGCATTGCGATAGTTGACATGCTTGGCGATTTTAATCGCGTCCGCAAGGATGGCATCCCGAACCTGGACCCCGAGGTCTCTGGCTGGGGCCATCTCCACTACCTTTTGATGTCTTCGCTGGACGGAGCAGTCTCTTTCGAACAGATGAACAACATTTCCGTAGGAATCGGCCAGAAGCTGCACCTCGATGTGCTTTGGTTTGTCTAGGAAGCGCTCGACGAACACCGTACCGTCTCCAAAGGCGGATAACGCTTCGCTTTGAGCACGCTTGAAGGAATCTTCGAGGGAAGCGTCATCTCTGACCACGCGCATCCCACGGCCACCGCCACCCATGGCCGCTTTGATAATGATGGGGAATCCGTATTCCTTGGCAAAGTCGCGAACCTCGGCGAAAGTGTTGACAGGGCCAGGGGTGCCAGGCACAACGGGAACGTTGCATTCCATGGCAATCTTTCTGGCCGCGGTCTTGTCGCCCAGCTTTTCGATCACGTCGTACGAGGGGCCTACGAAGTACATGCCGTTCTCCTCGACCTTCCTTGCGAACTCCGCGTTCTCACTCAGGAAGCCGTATCCAGGGTGAATGAACTTAACCCCACGCTTCTGGGCGATCTTGATGATCTCGTCTTGAGCTAGATAGGCGCCCACCGGGGTGTACTTCCCTTGCTCCGAGATCTGGAAGGCCTCGTCGGCCTTGTACCTATGCATGGACAGTCTGTCTTCGTACGCAAAGACTGCCACCGTGTGTAGGGCAAGCTCGTGGGCGGTACGGAACACGCGCGTGGCGATTTCCTAGAAATTCAAGGGGACCTATTAGCCCGGGGTGAGCCAGGGGTGGACTTTGCATCCTGCCAACTTACACCGCGGTTGGCTACCAACAGCTTGACAGGACCACCTAGATCAACGCTTGCTTGAAGACGAATATGTTCAAAAGAACTCATTGGATTGTGCTAGATGCGAAGACAGACAGAAGGGAAGGGTCAGGTTATTGCTCCATGTACATCCAAAGGGATCCTGAGTGGTGGTGGTGGTGGTGGTTGAGTGGTTACCTTGGAGTGAAGGCCTGCCAGATAAATAATTCCAAGGGACAGTCAATAGTATGGTGGGGTGTGGATGAAAGTAGAGCCCGTTTAACCTGCAATAAAAGATGACTAGTCGCACCCGGTGGATCAGCGAATCCCGGAAACCCAGGTGCTATTTATACTGCAAATCGTCGGCACTCCGAGGCCAGGGGATGGCAAATCCTGTAGCAATGGACCTGATGCTAGAAATCTAGTGGACCGCTACGATGGAAGCAAGGCCGCATCGTATTGGTGTGATCTCGATTGGTCCTCGTCATTCCGAGAAACATTGATTAGAGTAACTAATGCAAGCATTTTTTAAAATGCCAACCCTTATGCCGAAGGCGATTCGCGGAGATCAGCGATGGGAACTGTTGACTGGAGGTGACATATGGACCACTGTGCTCACCGAAAAGTGGGGTTGCTACGAGTCCCAAGATGTGATGGGTGAAGCTTGGCCTGGGTCTGGTTGGGATTATGGGCACCAAGGACGGCAATCTCTCACATGACAGAAGCACCCTCTATACTGTTCTCACGCCAGTGGTAGCCACAGCTTGATGTTCCTGATCACGATGATCAGCTCGTCCAGCGCCGAGCCCAGGCATAGGGTGCGGCAAGGGTGATCTGGCCGATGGTCGTCGGAGCTTCCGACCTAATGAGCCGTGGTTGACCCTGATCCAAGGCAGTGGTGCTAGCCGTCGACTCGAGTGTCATAAGCTTTACCGCCATGATCCCTGCGTGCCTTCAGATCACGGAATCATGGGCCATGGGAATCCAATCGAAAGGAGCCTATCGTCAGTCTATGCAAATGCGTGTTTATACGTACTCATTAGTATGATCCTAATCAGTGTGGTGGCTACAATCTGACTGTTAGGATGCCGATGACGGATAATGACACATTGCATAAAGAGGAGTGGCATCCCAGAGTGATGACATGATTCGATTTGCGAGCAATCCGCCCCTTTGAGTTATCTGTTGGGACGCTTCCTATCTTTGGGTAGGTATCCGAACGAGTAGATTTGAGGTTGGCATTATATGGACTATCTGGTTGACATTCCCGTCCGAGGAGCCAAATCAGCTAACCTTGGACTATCAGCCAATCGATTACGCTGGAATCATCGATTAAGAATACTCACCAGCCCATTGTCCAGTGCCAGTGAAATGCAGGCCATGGTGCAAGTAGCACACAGCGTAGTTTGCAGAGGCGGTGGCTCTGACTGTTAATCCCGAGAACAGCAACCACTCTTCAGCATATAGGGTCGCTTGTGCTGGCCACAACTACACTCGCCACCTTCTTGACTGATTGACCCCGAGCCCGGAGAACACCGGGGTACCTCGGCTGGTGTAGCACTTTTAAGTTTCAGAATCCATCCTTTATCGTTCAGAAACACTCACGCTATCCAGCTGAATCGGATGAGCTAAAAGCAATAAACTGATTATCTAAACCCGGGGATTGCTTGCTGCACAGACGAATATCCACCAAGCTGGTCTGATGACCATCGGTTTCCTAATAGATCCAGCCGACATTCGATCACGTATCCTCGACGTCTGTACTACGTAACACAACGCACTAGAACTCACAGGGAGAACGGAACTGGTAGGCAAGGCGGTTTTCCGGTGTAGGCTCAGTATTCCATTCTACTCGCTACCATGGAACCCATGTTTGGACCATACCAGGCGAGTGCTTCGAATGTTGGCTTTGGGGTGGTTATGGGACGGCTCAGTGATGGAATGAGATCAACCTAGCGATTACGCAACATGGTTGTTTCGATTTTGGCCCGATACGTGACTTTGCTTATCCCGTCTTCCACGGATCTGCCGGATACTCGTAGTAATGGCCGGCGTTTCGTTTCATGGCACGCCCTAAATGTATATACAAATATATATATATATGGCACCATGTATGACTGGGATGAGTATCATAGGATGCTCACGGTTTGTGGAGTAACCCTGTTTACCTACATACGATGGAAGCAATTTAACCAAATAGCTCGAAAAGGGATATGTCAATAGAGTTGGTGGCAGTTGACTAAATCCGCCAATTCTCCGTGATTTCGTAGGTTCCCTCCCTAAGCCACTCACACAGATCGAGGGTTCTTCTGTAAAGCTCACTGGTTGGCATTTCGCTTCCCGATTATGCCTTTTCTACTCGTCTATGGGCTGTTGCTAGGGATTAGGCCCAGTGTAGCCATGAATGACATATAGCATCCAACCCAGCCGATCAAATGGATCAGAGTCTGGCATTTTGGCCCACTTGCCTGCCAACAAAGGCGGACTATCAAAGACATCCTTATCAAGGAATAAGCCTTAATGAAACGAGCATTTGGAACTCCGTAGTCTCAGTTGCTGGCACACGCCAGCTCATCGGCAAAGAGTGATGGGATTTCCGTACAATCAGTGGGACAGGCGGAGAGTTGCGCTTCGTGTCGAGCATGAACTCATCACGCACCTACCCCATCTCCCTAGCCATCACCTACTCTGGCCTTCACAGATTGAGGGAATTTTGATGCCTCGGCCCAACAGGGCCAGATTGATATTTACACATCGCTGCGAATCTTTATTCCATACACAACTAGTAATCATCGCTAGCTAAAGACCACAACACAGTATGAAATCGGACGGCCAGTCGATTAGGAAGTGGCTTGAAATATACATCAATGCTGACCTGATCAGCTTGTAATGGGCTCGAATTTAAACACCAAGGTATCATTGTTCTTCAACGCCTTGATATCTCCATCGTCGTATATGAAGCTTTGGAAGTCCTCCAAAAACACTGCGGTGATCTGGGTCAGCTGGGGATCTTCCTGGAGCTTGGTGTATGCTAAATTGATAAGGTACTCAAGTGTTGAATCTTGGGTGTTGATGAGCACAGCCCGCCTCCAAGGTAGGTCAAAATCCTCCAACGTTTTGCTGGCATGTTGAAGAACCACTCGGATCTGAGGACCTAACCAAAAATGTTCTCTAGTGAGTCCAAGTCGAGTGGAATTCACTAAACGAAGCTAACTTACCCTCCTGGGGGCTGCTGGGGTACGAATTGGGAGTGCCTTGTTTCATGGCAGTATTCTCAACCAACTTTGCGCCGGCAGAAGCTGCACATAAAGGCAAAGAAAGGTGAGTCCCGGGAAGTTTGCTTGTTCGAGAAACACACTAACCAATGGATACCAATTTTTTGGCAAAGTTGAGTTGATGCTTTTCCCTGGCGATGTGCCTAGATACAGTCAAGTAGTCGTTTGGAGACCGAACCCTGATCTCGCACTCGCACAAACCACAGTAGAGATGGTCGGATGAATGTTCCTTGATATCCGGATGGTCTTTCATTAACTCGATGTACGCTTCTTTGGCTTTACTCGGTGCGTCCCGTGAGGTCCGTTTGTTCCCACGACGGCGTGGCTCAGGAAAGGACGTTCTAGTGGTTCCCGACATATTGGAGCGAGTCCTGCGATGTTCCTGTGCTATAGCTTCTGCTTGCTCCACAGGAGAATCCACAGCTACTCCGTCATTGACTGGCATTTCGTTGGAGAAACCAGTTTCAAGAGATATAATGCGAGTTGGTCGGGGTCCGCTTACGCTCAGATAGTTGAATGGGGGATCAAAGCGCGTGGAATAGGATTTGCTTTCTACAGTCAATATGCACGCGTATCGAATCTCTATCAATTTCTAATCCATTGGGGGCCTGACCCACGCGCATAAGAATCCCAAATGAATGCAAATCTAGATATGGCTGAATCAGCTAAACACACAACCATCACAAATCGAATGGAGCTGATGCCACCAGCATACGGTTCATGCCAATATACAAAGGAATAGTCCTGGTCAATTTAGCCAACATAAATATCATTGATCGACACATCAAGGGTAAGTCAAGGGTGGGTGTTTCGGTGAATGTGGATTGGCTGAAATCGTGGTTACGTCGTTGGCGCTCATAGGCTGGGTCGCTAACTATGGAAAGTTCTGGAGTCCCGGAATTGAGTATATAAGGTCGAAAGGGGAGACGGGATACAGCATTGAACAACGCTTAGCCCTTCTGCTTACCGACGAGACTTCTTCGTGCTCGCATTGGTGTATGAATTTGGGCCAGAGTTAAAATTCCAGTGACTGGTATAGGAGAATTTAATCCATTGATTCTTCTACGTATGTAACCGGAGATATCCCCTTTCTCTATCCAGATGGATTCCATCCTGGTTGACTATTCAACAAAGATTATAAAAGATTTAGCAAGTTGTAGCTGGTGCATTGAATAGAAATGAATCATCTTGCCAGTCAATTATGTAGTGGCAGTGGAGGTTCGTCGTACAAATTAGTGTTACCGCCACATCACTGGCTGGGTTTGATGAGTTTGTGGCCATCATTAATGCATACATTAAACCTAATTGAACCTGACAGGAGCTGTGACTGCAATTTACGACGGATGAACCCAGCGAGTGAATTTACTCTAAACGTCCAATTAAACGCTCCATTCGTCAAACTAATTAAGCAATAGTGTTCGGTCACAGCATAATGGCAATATATTTGCTGTGGCATCACGAAACAGTGAACCCCAATAGTAACCTATTGCCATTATATTACATCATCCGTACATCGCTTACAACTTGCAGTTTATTTGAGATACATTAGTCTCCGGCATACGAAAGTTGAGTAGTCTTCCATACCAACGCTGAAATTCGCTCCATCATGACCCTTGACGGAGTACTCTGCCCTACACATCAGGGAAAAGCTGAATATACCACGGTGCTATTCGTGCTACCTGGTTGCAAATGCTTTTTCACCAACGACAACAATGACACGAGCTTAGCAGCCAGCGGCGAGCTTCGCTTGTTCCTGATTAGTGTTCCCAACACCGAGCCAGAGTCACCCCCGCTCTACCACGTCTGCTTCTTAACTGTGGACGAGAAGTTCACCAGACCGCTGCTAAGAAACTCCAAAGCTCGACGAGATGAAAACGGCTCCTTCATATTTCCGGTTCCCCACAACTCATTTTACCGTATCGATATCCCAGAGTATGCGCACGCTCATCGCTGAGTACCAACACCAGAGCCTCTAACTGACCACGTCATTTTCTAGGGAGGCAGCCGAGGAAGATATCCTAAGGTTCCAGGAAATCCTAGCCAACTACATGGTATACGAATATCATGATTACCGCAAGACCTTGGCCATAGTTGATTCCAAAGGTGAGGTTTTGGGAACATTCAGTGAAAACAGTGATCTGAAGGAGGATGAAGAGCTGCATAATATGTCTGAGAAGACGCCTGTTGTCATAGAAATTCCAGAGGATGATTCCAATCCCACTTCCCCGACATCCCCTACCAGCTCAACACCGCTTCCAAATATCATTCTGCCCGATGAAGATATCAGTGCAGGGGCAAGCGGTGAGCTAGCAGCCAAGGATGATGCCTCACTTCCCAAGAGTATTAAAAACAACATGGAGCGGGTCTACCTTCCGCCATTGGAGACCGCCGGCTCCCGACCTCACCATGGAGCAAGCGAAGTGGACTTGTCGGAGTATGCTAATGCATCAACACAAACAGAACAACACTACAAGCCAACAACCTCCCGCCAGATTCAGCGAGTTAGACCATTGCAAGGGGCTGGAGACTTGCTTATCCTTATTACCGAACTGCTACAGGAGTGGTTTTCTCGAGCAACGTTGTTCTTCTCCAAGAAAGGGTAATCTGTTCTCGAAACCTGCCCCTCGGTATCTGATAAGATTGAGCTAATTCCATTCAGTCGAAATAGCCAGAGCGATGCAGGAAAGAAGGCTAAGGTGATTGAGACATTCCAGTTCATGCCAACCAAACCCAAATCTGCGCACCTGCAGAACAAGGCAAGCAAAACAGTTGAAGGTGAGAGGACTTCGTGCCGATTTAGTAGTAATCTTTATAGCTCACAGTTTTACACCCTAGTTCCTTGTCGTGTCATTGACCAACTGTGGGATTCAGCAGTGCAGGTCGGGTATCAAGTGGTGGCCGAGAATCCTCAGGTAAATGTTCTTTCAAGCCTAAATGGTTTAACATGGCCTCTGATATTGACTCGAGCAGAACTCCAATCTTAGCTGTAATCCGGCCGAATTTGAATCAAAGATACGTCAGGCAACAATTCGTTTGAACCAAGTACCAGATGACCTACTTCAGCCCGTTGCCTCTGGTGCTCATCTGAGCGTACAAAGCTGGTATGCCATTGTTGCTCCCCCACATTACCTCAGAGCGAAGACTAACGGCGACTGTATTTCAGTAATCACGCGTCATGTAGTGGCTCCGTTTCTAAACAGGTGAATCCTTACAATTCGGAAAGCAAAGAATTAAAGGAGTCCGAGTTGAACCTGGTCTATATCGATCAAAAAGGTATAGCCCATCCTGCGCTGGTTTCTGATGCATTGACCACCAAGGAGATTGTTAAGACAGCCTCGAACCGCCTGAAAGTAGGCCTCAAGAGAAGGCCCACTGCCAAGGAAGTGTTCGTACCAAGCCAGTGATTTGCATCCTAGGTGGTGTAGAATATATACATCGGATGGTTGCCCAGAATACAGTTCCAATGTAACGATTCAGTATTGGCTTTTGTCTATTAGCGGTGATCCTTATTATTCAACAATGATAATAAACTCTCTTCTTATGCACCCGTATGAAATCTTCTCTGCAACTGATGTTCAACACACACGCGCTCCTTTTCAATATAGCCCTTGGCTACAAGAATTGAGGCTAGCCTGACATTTTGGCAGGATCCATTCTCAAAATGCCAAGTGTTACAAGCTGCTAGTAAAAGATCAATCAGCATCAATGCTTAGTTAATTTCAGCTAAACCTGTCCTCCCGCAGCAAACAACTATATTCAACCCAATTTGGAATTCAGAAATTGGTGGAAAAATGTAGTTTGTATTACTAGCAGGCCTGACCACACCACTCAAAATGGTTCACAGTCAGGTGGCCATGGCCAACATTGGTTTTTCCAATATTTTGAGTTAATGAGGCAATACTACCCAGCAGGTGGCATTTGGCTACTGTATACTCCATGGCTGTTGTAGTACCCTAACAAGGTATACTTACAACGCTATGCCCAATATGTTCTAAGAGTTTTGGAGATATTTGAATTCATTGGGAGAACTAGTTGACTCTGTGGTTTGCGCTTAATGATTTATTGTATATAAAAGTGGTATTTATACTTTTACAAGGATATAGCAAAAAAATCCATCTAAAATATTTTTGAACTTTGACCAAATTTCTTGTTGGAATTTGTGTGGAATAATTTCACAAAAACATGAAGTATACAAAACACACAGTTTCTCAAAGCTGTCTAACCAGCCCCAAACTCTGAACATATGCTCTTGGTATCTTCTTAAGCATATTCCACATGTTCAACTTAACAAGACTATTCAAAAGTGTAATTACTACTTTTTCATTCTATAAGTAATTATGTGAAAACCATTTTTTCTACTTATACTCCCAATTACTTTCAACATTGCCAAAACTCTTACTGTAGGTTAGAGTCCTATGTTGTCACTCTCTAGAAGGCATACTACCCTATGAAAAGTTATTGTGATGATCCTGTCAAAAGGCCATCACAAATTTAAAGTCCCATGACTAAGAGGTACTGATCCTGTCAGGACACTATGCAGAGACCATTGAAAAATAATTGCACCCCAGATTTCACAAAAAACTTGGTCAAAATTTCTCATCTCAATGATATAATAGTGGCTTTTGATTAGCTCCCTGCCAATTTGCTCACTTTCTGATCCCAGACACTTGGTCACCTCCTATGTTTGTGTGCATTGATTGGCTATTGCCTCTTTTTCACACTTCTTACTTCCTGACTGAACCATTTCTCTTACTTCTTATGCATACAAATTGATTTATTTCCATTGACACTTCAGTTGTACCTCAATTGCCAATTGTATTGACCTATACAAGTCCCTATATCCTACACTAATATTTAACCCAACCCCACACCCAACAAGTAACTCCATTAAAATCCACCACTGAGTAAGTATTTCTGCTGTAACACACTGTTTCCATGACTCTGACAGGAACCCAACAGCTTTATGCCACTGTTCACTCACTGGTTCCTACACATCCTGGTCTTCAGCCAGAACTGCAAGGTCTTGTTGCAATATTGTGAGGAGTATTGGAAGTGATGTGGAGAACTAGAGGATTTACATGTTATTCACTTGTAGATTTATTGATCAAAAGTATGGTATTTATACTTATGATAAAGTAGAGCAAACAAATGTGTAGAGCTTGTTAAGAAAGGTCCTAAGAATATGTGTGCAAAGTTTGGGGTCTTTTGGACGACTTTGAGAAAAATAATAATCTGGGTACCTGACAATTTGATGAAAAATATTCCAAGTAAATCCCAACAAGAAATTTGGTCATGACAGAATGCTAGTCAAAGAATAAGATCTATGTGACTAATTTAGCATGAATATTTTGGTGACAACTTAATAATTACAACAGGTCTGGCACCTCATCTGCCAATTTTTGCAATAAATACTTGCAATATTCAAGTGCATTTTCTTGAGCACTGTTCTTGAAGAAGTGTGGCAACCACTTAGTGTGCCTTGTTGTAAGAGTCTTGGAGATACTGGAAGTGATTGGGAGAACAAGTAGATTATGTGGTTTTCACTTAATAATTTATTGAATGTGAAAGTAGTATTTATACTTTTACCTGGTCTTGGCATTACAAGCATGTAGAATAGGTTAGGGAAGGTCCCAAGAACATGTGTGCAAAGTTTGGGGCTGTTTGGACAACTTTGAGAATTTTCATGTTCTGGGTACCTGGTATTTAAGTGAAAATATTCTAAGTAAATCCCGACAAGGAATTTGGTCAGTATTCTCTAGGATTTAAGGGTAATGATCTAAGGGACTAAGTTAGGTGAATATTTAGGTGGAATTACAAATTTTTACAACACTCCCACTCAGCTAAATGCTCATACTGACTAGTCCTAATTTTGACCTAAGATATTCAACTTGTCTCTAGCTAATGGTTTGGTAAATATGTATGCAATCATTTCATCTGTAGGACAGTAAACTAAGCTAACTAAGTTATTCTCTATAGCTTCACATATGAAATGATATCTAATATCTATGTGCTTGGTTCTAGCATGAAAAGTTGGATTTCTACCTAATTGTATACATCCTTGATTATCTTGAAATAAAGTAATAGGCGTTTTTTGACATAGGCCTAAATCTGTAAAAAGCTTTCTTAACCACATTGCTTCTTTTGTAGCTTCACAGGCTGTCATATACTCTGCCTCTGTGGTAGAAAGTGCTACAGTTGGTTGCTTTCTTGAATTCCATGAAATTGCTCCTTTACAGTAAAGAAAGGTGTATCCTGCGGTGGATCTTCTCTCTTCCAAATTTTGTCCCCAATCAGCATCAGAGTATCCCACAAGATCCTGTTATGAATACTTATAAGTGTATCTTAAGTAGATATCAGCAGTTCCTTTTAAGTATCTAAAAATCCACTTAACTGCTGCAATATGATCAGATCCATAGTTCTGATTATGTTGGCTGACAACTCCTACTGAATATGAGATATCTGGACGTGTTCCAAGCATGATATACATCAGACTGCCAACCATAGATTGATAAGGAAAGTCAAGGCTTTCAGATGGCACCAAGCTCTCTTGATTTGGTTGAGTTTTGACCAAGTTAAGGTTTGTCTCCATTGGGGTGGCTGCTGGTTTACAGTCTTCCATTTGGTACTTCTTTAGTATATCTTGAATATACTTGGATTGGCTAAGGGTGATAGTCTGGGTACCTCTGTCTATGGAGAACTTAATCCCTAAGTAGTAACTGAGTTCTCCTATTTTGGACATCTTAAACTCTTTAGATAGGCTGGATTTAGTCTCTTCCAATGTTGCTAGGTTATTGGTGGCTATAATAAGATCATCCACATATAGAGCTAATGGAACTGGACTTGCTCTATCTGGCTTATAATATATACTATAGTCAGCATTACTCCTTTTGAAACTCAAAGATTCCAAATAAAAATCTATCTTACAATTACAGGCTCTTGGTGATTGTTTGAGACCATATAGTGACTTTTTAAGCTTGCAGACCAAATGGGGGTTATCTTGAGCAACAAACCCATCAGGCTGGTTCATATACACATCCTCATCAAGTTCTCCATTCAAATATGCAGTTTTTACATCCATTTGATGAATAAAAAACTTATATTTGGCTGCAATAGCCAATATTAATCTGATGGAATCAAACTTGGCTACCAGTGCAAAGGTCTCAGTATAGTCAAGTCCTTTTGTTTGAGAGTATCCTTTGGCTACAAGTCTTGCTTTGTATCTTTCAGTTGTACCATCAGCCTTGTATTTTGTCTTGAAGACCCAACTGCATCCAATTGATTTTTGGTTGATTGGTAATTTGACTAAGTCCCAAGTTTGATTTTCCATCAGGGCCTGATATTCCTCAGTCATTGCAGATCTCAAAACTTTGTCTGAGGGTTATTTAGGGCCTCTTTTACAGTCTGGGGTTCATCAATATAGACTGAATAGGCATAAGCTAAGTTTGTACCCTCATTGATATAGTAATTTGGGCTATTTCTTGTCCAATTGGATATCTGGGGATTTGATACTGGAATGATCACTTATGGGATATTCCTGGGCACTGATTCTGGCTGAACCATGGTTGTAGAGTCCTCTGGAGTGAAAAATTTTTCATTGTTTTGCTCTGACTCAATCCTGACAGTTGGTGGACTTGAGATCAAATTTTTGTCATCATATGATGTCATTTTTGGTGAAAATTTTGAATTTTCATCAAACAACACATCCCTGGACTTGATCAGCTTCTTTGCTTTGGTATTGTAGAGTTTGTATGCCTTACTCTCATTGCAGTAGCCCAAAAATATGCATTTTACACTTTTTGGCTCAAATTTTGACTGCTTTCTGGCCAGTTTCTTGGCATATGCTGTACACCTGTATATTCTTAGATGTTCTGCACTTGGTCTGTATCCATGTCATGCTTCATATGGAGTAGAATCACAAAGTATTCTGTTATAACTCCTGTTTTTAAGGTATACAGCAGTGGCAACTGATTCTGCCCAAAAATCATAGGATAATTTTTGATCATGGATCATAGATCTTGCCATATCAATTATTGATCCGTTAGCTTGTTCTGCTACTCCATTTTGCTGTGGGGAGTATAATTGAGTAGTTTCTTGCTTTATCCCATGAGTTTTGCAGAAGTGGATGAAGAGTTTTGAGGTATATTCTCCACCATTGTCAGAGCGTATTTTCTTGATTATTTCACCAGTTTCTCTCTCCACCATGGCTTTAAACTCCCTGAACTTAGACAGAGCTTCTTCCTTCCTCTCCATGAAGTAGATCCATGTGTATCTTGTATAATCATCAATAAAAGTGATTAAATACTTTATCCCACCTAAGGATAAATTTTGCATAGGTCCACACAGATCTGAGTGAATTAGATCTAATTTTTCTTAGTTTTGATTAACCCAGAGCTCTTGAATGGTTGTCTGGCTTGTTTCCCATATATGCAGGCTTCACAGTGCTCCAAATCAGCTGGGGGATCAACTTTCACTCCAGAAATTAGCTGATCTTTGATCATTTTATGCAAATAATCAAAATTGAAGTGTCCAAATCTCCTGTGCCAAAGCATTGGTGTTTCTTCATTTACGTTTCTTATATTGGCTTCCAGATATGATGGAATTTAAGTCTACTTGTACAGATTCTGATCTCTGATGCCCAAAGCAATATGGGCACAATTTTGATCAATGATCCTGCATCCAGAATTGTTAAAACTGAAACTGAGTCCCTCTGCTGCGGCCTTACTTACAGATAGTAGGTTCTTGGCTATTTCTGGTACAAAGAGTACTTCTTTAGAGGTCAGGGTATGGCTTCCTTCACTGCTTCTTAGGTTTACTTGGATAGTTCCTTCTCCCACTGCATCAAGTGTTCTATTGTCACCCATGAAAACCTTCTTAATTGGAATTTCTTGATATTGGGTAAAAAGTTCTTTTTGGTGTGTAAAGTGTTGAGAAGCTCCAGAGTCAATATACCACGTCTGAGAATCCTTGTTTGTGGTCATATTTAGTGCAGACATGAATAGTCTATCTGCAGTTGTTACAGCATTTCCATTTTCAGGCTTCTTTTGCTGATAATCTCTCTTTTTGAGACACCGGTCTAGTGTGTGTCCTTTCCTTTTGCAGTAGTTGCAAAATAGGTTGCTGTTTCCTTTGTAGGGTTTTTGGTACCTCCTTTGTTGGTTATCATTGCTTATTAAAGCATTTTCTTCTTCCTTCTTATTGGCACTTGATTTTCTTAATTCTTCATCCAGCAGCCTTCCATATACGTAATTTAGGGTCAAATCTTCAGTTATGGACTCTAGGGCTGATACAAGGCCCTGAAACTTGTCTGTCAGGCTATTCAGGATGGTAACTATCACATCCTCATCAGTAGTTGGTATGCCCACAGATTCCATCTCATCTAACAGCAGGGTAATTCTGTTAATTAGATTAGTCATTTCTTCTCCTGGTAGCATCTTTGTAGTAAAGAATTTCCGTCTCAGATACATTTTCTTGGCAGCTGAACATGACTGGTAGGTGTCTTCTAATGCTTTCCAGGCATTCTTTGCTGTTTTTGCTCTTGAGCATTGAATTAGTAATTTGTCCTTGACATTAAGGTAAATGCAGTTAAAGGCACTTTGTTCTTTCTTCTGGTACTTTAAGGCTTCCTCTCCCATGTTTTTAGGAGGGCATTCTTCTTCCATGACAATATCCCAAAGGCCTCTTTCTTGTAGCAGCATCTTCATCTTCACCTTCCACACTTGGTAGTTGGATCCATCCAACTTTTCAGCAGAGGGAAAAACTCCAGTAATAGCAGTAGTAGACATTGCAGAGAGTGACAGCTTGGGGCTCATAACCTGTTGTAAGAGTCTTGGAGATATTGGAAGTGATTGGGACAACAAGTAGATTATGTGGTTTTCACTTAATGATTTATTGAATGTAAAAGTAGTATTTATACTTTTACCTGGTCTTGGCATTACAAGCATGTAGAATAGGTTAGGGAAGGTCCCAAGAACATGTGTGCAAAGTTTGGGGCTGTTTGGACAACTTTGAGAATTTTCATGTTCTGGGTACCTGGTATTTAAGTGAAAATATTCTAAGTAAATCCGGACAAGGAATTTGGTCAGTGTTCTCTAGGATTTAAGGGTAATGATCTAAGTGACTAAGTTAGGTGAATATTTATGTGGAATTACAAATTTTTACAATGTGCCTATCAATGTTCCAAAATTCCACTGAAGGCATTGTGATAGTCTTTTGAGTTGTTGATGCTGTAGCCTTGTCTGTCAGTGGGATGTCCACTCTGTGAACAATAGAGGATATAGAAGCTGTGGTAGACAAGTTGCCTTTCTCTGCACACTTATCTACCTTGCTGCAGTGTAGCTCAATCACCTGCACTTCCAACTCTTAAGAAAACTGCTGCCTTCCTGTTGGTAATTCTTCTTGGCTATGATGGGATTCAGTCTGTTCTGGGCTTGTTGGGTTAATTGGCAAGAACAGAATTTTTTTGTATGCTTCCCTGTCTCAGGCTTGGGTAGATTAGGGGAGGGAAAGTCACCAAGGTAGGTGAAATCTTTATTTGATTGCAGACAAGTCTAACTACAAATAAAGAAGCCAGCTGGGAATAAAAGATTCCTAAAGTAAACACTAAGTTGAATATGAATAAATCTAAGCTAAAGTTAAGGCAGTATCCCAGAGTACACTGGAGTTCAGGTTCATGGGGGAGTGAAGTAGATAAGCTTGAGAGATATACTAATCTTTTAAGAAGTGGGTAACAGCAGGTGAAGGGGAGTTTTTGATAAGTGAAGTGAATCTTGAGAGCAGAGATTCCTCTAATGAGAAGGTCTTGTAAACTGGAGAATCAGGAAACTCTTTAAAGGCATGGTCAGTAGGTTCCCAGTAAAACTGGTCAGAGACATTTTGAGAGAACTCTTTAGCAATACTTTTGTCAAGTACTACCTCCAGTGTGTGATGGTTGATAAATCTCA
This sequence comes from Basidiobolus meristosporus CBS 931.73, assembly GCA_002104905.1. Lineage (NCBI taxonomy): Eukaryota > Fungi > Basidiobolomycota > Basidiobolomycetes > Basidiobolales > Basidiobolaceae > Basidiobolus > Basidiobolus meristosporus. The sequence goes on from MCFE01000648.1 coordinate 47,895, forward strand.
TGTTAACAATCTTGGATAAGTTGTAACCTTGTTGCTTGAGATACATCCTATGCTCAGATATAGGAATAAACTCCACATTGGCAAAGTAGCAGACAGCCCAGTCAGTAGCAGGAGGTAAATCAGAAGTGGCAGGAAACTTTCTTTTGGTCTTGGGAGGAGCAGCAAGATTTCTTGAGGAAGCAGGAACAGGCTTTTTGACAGCTTCAGAGTAGGAAGAGTGAGCAGGAGCAGATGACTCTGGGGAGTCTTGTTGACAGGAAGAGTTGGCACAGGGACAATAGATTCTTGCAGATCAGAAAAGGCAGAAAACAGCTTTTGAACTTGCTTCTTGAGTAAAGCATTTAGGGTTAGGATTAGGGGGAGACAGTCACCAACAGGTGAAATCTTTATTTCAGTTGAAACAAAGAAGCCAGCGCTACTGTTGTAGCTTTGATACAAGAGTGTGTAGCTGAGGGGAACTTGTAGGTAAGTCAATAAGAAGTGATGATAGTTCTTCAGTGCTCAAGACACTGTTCAGTGGGAAGGGGGGTAGCAAGAGAGGTAAGAATGACTTGTGAACAACATTAATGAGGGGAATGTGATAAGGATTGATATTCATCATAAAGGGGGTGTGCTGCTGCAGATATTGCTGCCAAAGGTCTGTCAAGTACTTCAGGTAGGCCAGCTTGGGTTTTTCTGACTGCAGAATATAGTGAGCAAACTTCTTGACTTCAGGATCTCCAAGTATAGTTCTCCAGCAGGAGCCAGGTGTTGTGTGGTGTGTTCTCTTCCAGGCCTTAATCAGTGGGTTGTTGCAGTTGTGAAGTCTGAGGTATAATCTGGTTCTAAGGTAGAGAAGTCTGATCTTATAGGGCATAAACCCAAAAGCACCAAGAATAGCATGTCTGTAGGGGCATTCAGGCAAATGAGGCACCAAGGAGTTAATGCACCATACTGCAAACTTGTCAAGCTTAGTACAGTCTCTAGAAGTAAGAGAGAGAAGTGGTAAGCCAAATTCCAGGACAGGGAAGACAAACTGCTTGAGTAGAAGGAGGCAGCTGGGAGCTGAAGTTGTAGGAGGAGTAACAGCCAGTAGCTTGTGGAGTGCCTGTCTTGCCAGGATAATTCTCTTCTTCAGGTGTGCTCCAGAGTCTAGTCCAGTAGGAAGGAAAGGAAAGCCAAGATATGTAGCAGAAACCTGAGCAGGTAGAGTGGAGCTCTCCAAGTTGATGGGAGAGCCCAAAGGTACTGTCTTTGCAATGGAAAGCTGGAGATTATTCTTCTGCAGATACTGGTGGATGGTCTGGGAGTCTTGTTGCACATTGGAGGAGGATATTCTGATGTCATCAGCAAAGAGAGTAACCAGGCAGTCAGCTGAGAGTCTTGGGAAATCATTCAGGAAGATGGCAAACAGTATAGGACCAAGCACAGAGCCTTGAACCACTCCATTAGGAACTGAGAACACAGCTGATTGCTCACTTGGGTGCAGAAGTCTTGCTTGTGGATCCAGAAACAGAGACCTGACAAGGAGGGTGAGAGAGGTACTGGAGAAGCATTGCAACTTGGACCAAAGCAGATTTCTGTCAACTGAATCAAAGGCCTTAGTAATATCAAACAGAACAGAGGGATACTTGCACTGGAGAGAGTGATCTTGGCTAAGTATAACTGCATATTCCAAGGAGAGGCCAGGAACAAAGCCAAACTGTGCAGGATGAAACTTGAGAGAGTCAGAGTAGAGCTCCTGAGCAAGCAGAAGCTCAAACACCTTTCAGCAGGTGGGCACCAGAGATATTGGCCTGTAGGAGCTAGGATCCAGGTGCTTTCCTTTACCCTTGTACAGTGGCAGAACATTTGCAAAGGACCATTCCTCAGGAGTAGAAAGCTGGGCTGAGCATTGCTGAAACAGTGGAAGCAGAAGTGCAGACATGGCCTTGGTACTAGTCTTCAGAAGCTCATAAGAGATTGTGTCCACACCTGGAGCAGTAGAGTTGGGAAGCCTCTTGAGCACATTATGGATTTTCCCTTGATCAAGTGCAAGTGGGAAGGGCAGAGTCTTGAAGTCAGGATGAAAGCCAGGAGTTGAGTACTGCTGTGT
>MCFE01000649.1:0-49915 GCA_002104905.1 Basidiobolus meristosporus CBS 931.73
GTGCCATGGGTATTGAGTACCTGATGCATGTCTTCAGTTCTTCTGTGCTCCTACACATCCTGCACAACATTGATCCACAAAAAAACGTCAAAAAATGGATTTTCTCCTGCATCATAGGTGAAACACAGGGGCTGCTTTGCATGAAGATACAGATCTATGTTTCACACTCTGTGGCCAAGTATAGGTTCACTTGGCCTCTCTGGCACACTATGGCATCATTTGGCACTCATGGCTTAATGTGGCACTATCCAATGGAACTAGTCTAATAGCTACAAAGACATAAAAGTATCTTTGCCTGTACAGCAACAAGCTAGGGAAAGAATCAAATATAATAAAAGATACCTACTCTGAGTATTCCTCACAAGTAGTGTCTCCAAGGTCAGTTGGCAAATCATAGTGTTCAAGAAGGTTATGGTGGTTAAAATAGATATCTCAATGACTTCAGAATGAGCTAAGAAAGTTCTAAGTGAGTGCCAGAAGGTTCTAAGTGGCACAGCACACCCAACCAATGAGGAATCAGTATTCTGAAGCCTGTGCAACATAGGGATATGATTTATGGTATGAAAATGGTAGGGATGGTGACAAAGTTTGGTCATGCATCATGGTTGCTGGTTCAGATACCTGCTTAATATAGAAGCACTTACATCAAGTAATCTTGCATAAAGTGAGGGATAACTTACGCAATGAGGTAGGCAGGTGTGATGGTCAGCTGGCTTATGGGATAGTACTGATCAAGTAAGACAAATAGGATAAAATCAAAATAATGGTAGTAGACAAATAGGGAAGTAGAAAATATGTGAATGAGCTAATCTGTTGGCAATAATCTAGTTGTTCTCTAGTGGTAGTCATATCTGCCCAGAGTGCATGATGCAGTTGCCGTGGCCACAGTGCTACATTATTCTGACAGGTCTTGACTAGAGTGTTTACCAGTAGTCCATCAACGCTCTCTACCATTCCATTGGCTTGTGGATGGTAAGCTGTAGTAAGAGCAATGTGTTTCTTGTACTTTGTGCATAATTCCTGAATTTGCTTGAATGTCATTTCTCTTTGGTCAGCAAGAAACTGTTCAATTTAGCCAAATCTGCAGATACTAGACTTGTTCCGTTGGATAGTGTCACATAGTGCCAGCCTGTTTATGGTGCCGGATTGATCTGGCACTCTACAGCACCATCTGGCACTATAATTTCTACCATGATGCCAGTGGTATGATACAGTTACTGGTAATTTTACCCAATCTTACTTATGTTGCTCAGAATAGTGCTTTCCTTGCTTTATTTACTCTTCATAATGCTCCAGACACATTTCTCTCAGTGGATGTCTTCTTGTATCAACATACTGTGCATTAATAAGTATCTTAACTATTTTACCTATTCTGCTGTTTTCTCCTATATATGACTTTCCTCTGTATTTACCTGCCAATATGCTGAATCTCTTCAGATATCCAAATGTGTGCTCTACCCTCACTCTGAAATGATTAGATATCTCATTGTAGAGCTTCTGCTTCCTGCCAAGCACACCATTCCTTGGCTTCCTATAAGCTGTAATACATCCTAATCTCTGACAATCCTCTCCTATATAGGCCAAGTCTGCCATAAATTTCTCCCCTCTACTGAATTTGGGATGATTCTCTACTCAGAGTGCTTTGTCATGCCTACTTCCAGCAAATGGCCCACTAAACCAGATGATGTTACCCTCAATGTCAGACAGTGCTTGAAACTTTACACAGGGTGCCTTGTACTTGCCAGAATAAAAGTGCCTCTGCCTTCTAGAAGGTCTTTTAATCCTCACTGGGAAGGTATCTAAAATACTCCTGATATGGAACCTGTTTCTGAACACTCTGGGATATGGAAGTCTATTGGAGCCTCTGAACCTAGTATTCCAAGCTTGCTCTAAGTCATTCATACCCTCTGCAAGGTGGTTCTCCATTGCTGTCAGCTGGGAATGAAAGCTTCTAGGACTTTTGTTGCCATGGATGGTGGGATGAAACCTTGTAGGGCAATAGTTCTTGTAATAGCAGAGAAGCTTGACAAGGGATCTCCTTGAGTAGATTGGGGTTGATGGTCCACAGTACTTGGAATAGATCTCCTCTAGTGTTTCAAAAGGAAATCCAGTGGAAGTGATGGGATTGATGAGAAAAGACCATTCAGATGAGTAAGTCATATTAAAATTGGTGGATGATTGTATAAAGGCGGTTTGAATCAATTTGGCATGATTCGCATTATTTATCTGATTTTAATACATTATGGTTAAATCTCCATCAATTGCCATGTATCCCATCATTATGTCGCAAAAATCATCTGCAAACAATGCCTTGGTACTTTTATTGATGCTTTAACTGTAGGTCTATAATCAAATAGGAAATGTGCATTTGATGTGATCTGATCTGTGTCAACGCAATCCAAGATGCATCATGCATAATATATGGAAAATTCAAAAATCACATTAGTTTTCATATATATTTCATATAAGACCAGGTTGATGCCAATATACTGCTGTATAAGTATCCAAATCTGTTGCTATGGTCCCCATACCAAGCCTCAACTCATCTTTTGTACAACCCAGACAAAACCCATCCCCCAGCTCACAGGCGTGGTCCAGACCAGAAAAATCAATGTTGGATCCGTTTGAGTTCTTGCCAAATGACTTGAGTATGGCCCAAGTGTCTATGATAAGTCTTCATACAGATATTTGGGCACTACTGATTAATCTAGCAAAACTAGATACCTCAGAGAGTTGACAAAGATGGAAGAGTTTGAGTAGAAAGCTGTGGCATGAGTTCTACATCAAGATGCCAGCCAATGTATGTAAAAAGAAATTTAACAAGACAAGCATTGAAATCAAGAATGAGCTGAGAGTGAGGGGATTTGACAAAGAAGCCACGCAGGAGCAATTTTGCGTGCAATTTGCACAGTACAGGCTGGACGTGTCCGTTTGTGCCTCAACTTTGGGAACCACAGAGATTTTGAATGAGTTTTTGCCTCAAATGACTAATATACAATGTGATATATTAGTAGAGCTAAGTGGCTTCCGAGAGCAATATACACAGGACTCATCCAGGCAACAGCTCCAAAGTATCAGACAGAGGGTAAGTGAATACCTTGAGGAATCTGATGGTGAGCTTCAGGAGGAAGAATACAGACCGCAAGCAACATCGTCCAGATTGCGCCAGCACGCCTTGCTGGATTCCCTACCATCTCTTGCAACCACAGCGCGCTGGCGCACGTCAGTCCAGAGTACGCCAACACCCTTTACCAGAATGCCTCGCATTGAGTCAACGCACGTTGGGTCAATGCGCGCGCTTCAGAGCAAAACTACAAGAACTTGCCAAACTGCTCATTTTGACACAAGTCCATTGGAGCAGACCAAGTTGCGTCAACTTGCAGCATCACATCAAACTCAGCCAAGGGCCATCTCAACGTGTCAGGGCGCGCCTGCGCGTGCCGTTTTGCCTGACCATCAGCAAGTTACTTCTGGTGAACTGACTGATGATGACCAACATGAAGTGCCTCAACCACCGGAGCCCTTGGCAAGTAAAAGAACATGTCAGCGCGTAGCACTACAGGCCGGTTCAGTTGGTTCAGTTGGAGCAATTCAGCACAACCAAGCTGTAGCATTGCACTCATCAACTAGGAGGCAAAATACTGACTACAAATACACAAGTAGCCAAGATGATAGTCAGCCAGGAAGTAGTATAGGTGTGCAAAGTGAGTCCCTACCAAATGCTTCAGTAGTAATCCCTGTGAGAAAAAAACCCAGGAGAAGATAATGCGATTGCTTGGAATTGCTCAAATTTGTAATGATTCTGACAACCCATTTTTTTTGCAATCCAAATCAAGCCATCGCAAATCAGTGATCATCAAATTCTTGATATAAGTTATATCAAGGTCATCTCACATTTGAGACAGAACCCCTATAAATAAACACCCTGCATATATATACGTCATCTGTAATACCAGTGCAGCAATTGGATCTGTTTTGTACCTACACAATTGCTTGCATGCTGGCTATGACACCTTGTCCAATCACTAGGATCAGGGATTTACATGCTCAATGAGCAAAATGGGATATTTGATGGCAAATCAGGTAGCTTTTTTAGTAGTCAATGAGCCAATTGGGGGCTGCCAGCTTCAGGATACTTTTGGACCAATTAACCACTGAGATACCGTCCAATTGGAGTGAGGGTAACCAAAATGGTAAGTATCAGTGTAGCTTATAGTATGATACACATTTATTTCCATTTACATTAAAGAAACATATCCAAATACCGGATTTTACCTGCCATAATAGCGGTATCTGATTGCGCACGTGATGCAAACATTACGAGTTGGTGCAATCATCCGTGCCAACCTCATCGTGTCAGATTGTGCCATAGTGTGCAAGATTGTCCCGCATAGTGCAAAATTGTCCAAGAACAATTTTTCCTTCTGGTAGCTATAATATTGCGTCCAATTGTTCTTTACAACCGCGGATTGTGCCGCATGCCCTGGCATGGTACAATAGAACAAGTCTAATATCTTAAGTCCAGGCTTCATGCATTTAAAGAGAAAGTCATTGTTGAGATAGTATTGGTGAACCTTCTTTCTTGGTTTCCTGAGCTCATAAGGTTCCATACAGCTGGGTTTCTTGAGTGTCCTTAGATACTGAATGACCAAGCTCCAGGGAGTCCTATCTTGGCCTTAATAGCAATTGGCCATATCTTTGCATGAATCACATTGTCAAAGTGGGGGTCCAACTGCTCAAATAATTGTGGTCCATTTGTGGATAGTGCATCAGCCACAACATTTGTCTTGCCAGGGAAATATCTGACCTCAAAGTCAAACATCTTCAACCATGCCATCCATCAGTTGGTGGCATCATCAGGTAAGTCAGGCTTATTGATCACACCTATAAGTGACTTGGCATCTGTCTCCAGGATGAATTGTATCATGTAGAGCTGTGATTTCAGCTTCTTTAGTACCTTCACAACACCAAGCAGTTCTCTTATTCTGAGAGAACCTTTGTTCTCTAGGAGAGAGAAGGCAGCTCTCATACCCTATGAGAGATATTTTGGTCCCACAGGTGGATCCTATCCAAATCAGCCATAAGGATCCCATTCAGAGCCCATCATAATACCAGCAGCTTGGAATTAGTGACCCACTTAACAATCTTATGATGGAATCATGTCAGTGTTTTGCTAATTATACTCTCAAATAAAGTTATAAAACTTGATGGGGTTTGATTGGTGCTGTGACAATAATTGCATGGCATATTTGTGGTCTTAATGTGCTCTACAACTATTTTAAATGGATCTAACTGGCCTGGACATCCAATTTTCTTATAAGGCCAAAATCTTGATGGTATTTGGATGGCTTCACAGCAAGACTCTGATGGCATTATAATGGCAGTAAAGCAGCCTACAGCTAGTTATGTATAATGCTACCATACCAAATTACCAAACGGTATTTCCTTTTTCTACCTCCCTGTGTGCAATTCATATATTCCACAGTAGAGTCACCATATTGTATTTGCTTACCCACAACTACCTTGGGTATTCCACATATAGTTTGAATCCAAAAAAGTCTAAGGCCTCCTGCTTACTAACCTGTACAAACACATACACCTGCTGCAATTGACATACTTCTATTGCCTCAACTTTACAGCTTTTTAGTGTGATATTTGCACAGTTGCCATATACCTTGACTGATGGCAACATAAATATCTTGCAAACATATGCTTTGTTGTCATCACTTCTGCCATGAATACCTCCTGAATATCCACAAAGAACTTCTTGGTACTTGGCCAATATATTCCCTCTCCTTGCTGAGTTCTAGTTCCTCTGATAGGTGAACTCCGGCTCTTGTTTACATGAATGTCATATTGAATGGTGTGGAAGTTGGCTTGTGACCATGAGTAATCTGGCATATCTTGGTAGGGTTTTCCTAGTAAAAATTAGTTGCTTGGTGTACCCAACCCTACTTTGCACTACTTAACTGGTTACCCATGCATTAGGGCTGCTTAGCTTCTTAATGCCAGAAGCATAGGTGTCTCCACGTGCACATCTGGCCTCTGTATTTTCCAACTCTTCCTGGCTGTCCTCCATGTGCCAACTCATCACATCCATGAAGGACTTGCAGGTAATATTCTGGAGAGGATTGGGATATGGTAGTACCTGCAACTTGACTTGTGTTCCTATCTCCCCATACATTTACTACATAGGAAACTCCCAAAAGGTGAAGCAAGACCCAATACTTGCCACACATCATGCAAGGTGGAATAGAGAATGGATGCAGTAGCAGCAGAGATCTATGCATTCAGCATTATGATTGTAGTATAGCTGCTCAAGTCCTGTTAGAAACTCCTTGCACAACAGCTGTCAATGCCTCAAGTTGGCATGGGTGATCAGCTTCTGGATAAATACTCCTGCAATGCCCCATATGACTCCCAATGCTTCCAATGTACACTTGGTATGAATGGCTTGAGAATGTTACTTGAATAAATACATGTTCATTTCATCCAGTCCTTGCACTTGTATTGTTGCATATGCTTATGAGTGCTGATTAGAGCCTGTGAGAAGTACTTAGGGTGGCAGATACTCTGTAATATCTTGCCAATTCTTTCAAGTTTCTCTGGTATCTTGAAGGGCTGATTTTGCATGGAATGTCCCATATACAACTTGGTCATCATTTGTAGGGATATTGCTGAAAAGCAAATTCAATGCTCCCAGCTCAAAGCTTTTGCTCAAACAGATACTCTCTTGCTTAAGTATCTCTGGTTTCCAATTTATTCCATATTCTGGTCAATGGCTTATAGCTTACCTACTTTGCTGCAATTGCATGTTGACTTCTGTATGCTCTCTCTGTGGGAAGATGATACTTTTAGTGCTGGAGTTTATAGTAAATCCCCTGGATCTCACACATTTGACAGCAATACTGTCTATTGGGACTGGAAGAACCTGCTATCTTGCTGATGGCTGGGGCATCTCCAATGCCAATAATAATATGTACATTTACATTACAACCATTTACTGTAATCCTGCTGGAAAGCATACAAAACTCATCCAGCAATGAATACAGGTAGCTATCCAGGTTGGACAGTGATTTAGGCCCAGATAACAGTGAGACTACCATCAGATTATTGCTCTGATACTGTAAGATGGGCGGCATATTCAGATTGATGAGAATCAGTGGACAGCAGGATTTGCTGGTGGAGTACTTCTTTAATTAGACTTCTTCAGGTGCTAAGGCAAAGGCATGGTCATAAATACCTTCAAAGTAGCCATTACTTCTTAGCTGTTTGTAATGTTTGCCATCAAATATATTGGAAATATTTATGCTCTATTGATACTGAGTGCAGTACTGTATAGTGTTGCAATATTTATTGGACTGCATTAGCTTCTTCAGATGGGATATTACCGGAATACATCCAGAGTGTGAACAATGTTTTCCTTCAATAGTGGTGGATTCCTGACAATTTGGGCAAGTTGCAATGGTAGTATTTTTCAATGTGAATGCCATGCAACTGTTAACACATGCTGGAATCAGGACAGCCTCTGAGTCATATGTTGCCAACTGCATGACGGTTGTCCACTTGTACCATTTACATGGTAAGTTGCGTTGTGCAACGATTTTAGCAAGAAGTATTTTTGAATTCTCAATGCCCCCATTACTGTATTAGTGGAAATGTGTCACTTCTGTAGCCACAACATTACTTCATTCACTAGTAGATGGATTACTGGGCTCACTTGGCTCCATAAAGTATCCTTAGCACTTGTTTCAGCAGGTGTTGTCTCATTGCATATTGGGATTTGAGCAGGCTCATATGTGATACTGTTGTTTTGGGAGATAGGCTCACAATCCATCATTGAACCTTCTTCATCAGAGCTATCACTCTGCATGCCATATTCAGAAGGCTCAGGTGAGCCTAAAGGCATCACAAATTCATCTGACTTGGTTTGTGCAAGGTGACAAAGATGGCAAGGTGCCAATATAGAAGTATCAACTGGCCAGCAAGATATTATTGGTTCAGTAGTAACCAATGAATGGTCAAATATGACATGTGTGGCAAAACACTGGCCACAATTCTTGTAATACTTCCTATGCTGTCACCATGCTTTATGTCTGAGAGGCTTGCTATAATAGCCACATGGCCTTTTTTCTCTTTTCTTATGGCATTGAATCATAGTAGTCTTGTTCATGGGGCAAACAGTTTGACCTTAAACAACATTACACTATAATATCACTTTTTGGTCAATAATCATGTGAACTTAAGACAGTCATGTATTTGAGACATTGCACCTATATGAATGTAAGATTCAATGATGACCCGCCATAGTAAGCATTATAAATAAAGCTGTGGTACCACAGACATGTATATGTAACACTATCTCCCCCTTGGTTTGACTCACTTCCATATATAGGCTGCCAAAAAATAAAGCAAAGTTGTCTGGTTCTGAACCAAACCCCACTGCTGATGGCAACAGAAGAACAGTTGGATAACAGCTTGCCTTGACATTCAGTGCAACTAGCAGGGTAACATCTAAAAAAGGCTTTGTTAATAGTGTGCTCACAGAAGGTAATAATATGGACTCCTCAGGCTCTTGGTCAAGCAGGCAATGAGAACCTCTGTGGCACCACAAGCTGCCTGTTATGCTCAGGCAGATGAGATTTTGCCAAATGCAGTACCCTCAGTTGAAAACCAGCAAGTAGCCATCATAATATTACTATCATCCATATCAGCAGGAATGTTGTCAGCCCACACCAAAGTATTAATGAAGCAATTTGGTGTAGGGCTAATAGACTAGATGCAATGACCCAGAGAAATTAGGAAATAGTCCTGAAGTAGGATGAGAGGATAATATGTGTAGAGCAATTAATATCCCAGGTAGAGAAAGCAGCATCTTTGCTGCAAAGAAGGAACTCAAGTAGCTCAATCTTATAGCCATGAATTGAGTCATTTCTCAATGTAACAGCAGAGGAACACCATACAGTCTTTGAAACACAACAACAGTACCCAAAGATAAAGCCTACATAATAGACTTGTTTGGTTGGATAGTGCCACATAGTGCCAGCCTGTTTATGGTGCTGGATTGATCTGGCACTCTACGGCACTATCTGGCACTATAATATCTACCATGATGCCTGTGGTATGATACAGTTACTGGTAATTAGACTTGTTCCGTTGGATAGTGCCACATTGAGCCATGAGTGCCAAATGATGCCATAGTGTGCCAGAGAGGCCAAGTGAGCATATACTTGGCCACAGAGTGTGAAACATGGATCTGCATCTTCATGCAAAGCAGCCCCTGTGTTTCACCTCTGATGCAGGAGAAAATCCATTTTTTGATGTTTTTTTGTGGATCAATGTAATGCAGGATGTGCAAGAGCACAGAAGAACTGAAGACATGCATTTGGTACTCAATACCCATGGCACTCTGAATCTAGCTCCTGTGGCTTGTAACATGTCACAACAATGCATGGCACTATCTTGGTCCACTGGTACTATCTAGCACTATATTTAATTATTAACCCTAAAGTAAGATCTATACAAAGCACTTATAGTGCCAGATAGTACCAGTGGACCAAGATAGTGCCATGTATTGTTGTGACATGTTACAAGCCACAGGAGCTAGATTCAGAGTGCCATGGGTATTGAGTACCAAATGCATATTTTCAATCCTTTTGTGCTCTTACACATCCTGCACAACATTGACCTAAAAAAAAAGGTCAGAAAATGGATTTTCTCCAACAAAATTGGTGAAACACAGGGGGTGCTTTGCATGAAGATGCTGATCTATGATTCACACTCTGTGGCCAAGTATAGGCTCACTTAGCCTCCCTGGCACACTATGGCATCATTTGGCACTCATGGCTCAATGTGGCACTATCCAACGGAACAAGTCTATTTTACTCAATCTTACTTATGTTGCTCAGAATAGTGCTTTCCTTGCTTTATTTACCCTTCATAATGCTCCAGGCACATTTCTCTCAGTGGATGTCTTCTTGCATGAACATACTGTGCATTAATAAGTATCTTAGCTATTTTACCTATTCTGCTGTTTTCTCCTATATATGACTTTCCTCTGTATTTACCTGCCAATATGCTGAATCTCTTCAGATATCCAAATGTGTGCTCTACCCTTACTCTGAAATGATTAAATATCTCATTGTAGAGCTTCTGCTTCCTGCTAAGTACACCATTCCTTGGCTTCCTATAAGCTGTAATGCATCCTAATCTCTGACAATCCTCTCCTATATAAGCTAAGTCTGCCATACATTTCTCCCCTCTACTGAATTCAGGATGATTCTCTACCCAGAGTGCTTTGTCATGCCTGCTTCCAGCAAATGGCCCACTAAACTAGATGATGTTACCCTCAATGTCAGACAGTGCTTGAAACTTCACACAGTGTGCCTTGTACATGCCAGAATAAAAGTGCCTCTGCCCTCTAGAAGGTCTGTTAATCCTCACTGGGAAGGTATCCAAAACACTCCTGATATGGAACCTGTTGCTGAACACTCTGGGATATGGAAGTCTCTTGGAGCTTCTGAACCTAGTATTCCAAGCTTGCTCTAAGTCATTCATACCCTCTGCAAGGTGGTTCTCCATTGCTGTCAGCTGGGAATGAAAGATTCTAGGACTTTTGTTGCCATGGATGGTGGGATGAAACCTTGTAGAGCAATAGTTCTTGTAATAGCAGAGAAGCTTGACAAGGGATCTCCTTGAGTAGATTGGGGTTGATGGTCCACAGTACTTGGAATAAATCTCCTCTAGTGTGTCAAACAGAAATCCAGTGGTAGTGATGGGATTGATGAGAAAAGACCATTCAGATGAGTAAGTCATATTAAAATTGGTGGATGATTGTATTAAGGCAGTTTGAATTGATTTGGCGCAATCCGCCTTATTTATCTGATTTTTAATACATTATGGTTAAATCTCCATCAATTGCCATGTATCCCATCATTATGTCGCAAAAATTATCTGCAAACAATGCCTTGGTACTTTTATTGATGATTTAATCATAGGTCTATAATCAAATAGGAAATCTGCAATTGAAGTGATCTGATCTGTATCAACGCAATCCAAGATGCATTGTGCATAATATATGGAAAATTCAACAATCACATTAGCTTTCATATTTATTTCATATAAGACCAGGTTGATGCCAATATACTGCTGTATAAGTATCCAAATCTGTTGCTATGGGCCCCATACCAAGCCTCCACTCATCTTTAGTACAACCCAGACAAAACCCATCCCCCAGCTCACAAGTGCGGTCCGGACCGGAAAAGCTGATGTTGGATCTGTTTGAGTTCTTGCCAAATGATTTCAGTATGGCCCAAGTGACTATGATGAGCCTTCATACAGATATTTGGGCACTACTGATTAATCTAGCAGAACTAAATACCTCAGAGAGTCAACAAAGATGCAAGAATCTGAGTAGAAAGCTGTGGCATGAGTTCTACATCAAGATACCAGCCGATGTATGTAAAAAGATATATAACAAGACAAGTATTGAAGTCAAGAATGAGCTGAGAGTGAGGGGATTTGACAAAGAAGCCGCGCGGGAGCAATTTTGCGTGCAATTTGCTCAGTATGGGCCGGACGCGTCCATTTGTGCCTCAACTTTGGGAACCAAAGAGATTTTGAATGAGTTTTTGCCTCAAATGACTAATGTACTACGTGATATATTAGTAGAGCTAAGTGGCTTCCAAGAGCAATATACACAGGACTCATCCAGGCAACAGCTCCAAAGTATCAGACAGAGGGTAAGTGAATACCTTGAGGAATCAGATGGTGAGCTTCAGGAGGAAGCATACAGACCGCTAGCAACATCATCCAGATTGCGCCAGCACGCCTTGCTGGATTCCCTACCATCTCTTGCAACCACAGCGCGCCGGCGCACATCAGTCCAGAGTACGCCAACACCCTTTACCAGAACACCCCACATTGAGTCAACGCGCGTTGGGTCAACGCGTGTGCTTCAGAGCAAAACTATGAGAACTTGCCAAACTGCTCATTTAGACACAAGCCCATTGGAGCGGACCAAGTTGCGTCAACTTGCAGCATCACATCAAACTCAGCCAAGGGCCATCTCAACGCGTCAAGGCGTGCCTGCACGTGCTGTTTTGCCTGACCATCAGCAAGTTACTTCTGGTGAACTGACTGATGATGACCAACATGAAGTGCCTCAACCACCGGAGCCCTTGGCAAGTAAAAGAACGCGTCAGCGCGTGGCACTACAGGCCGGTTCAGTTGGTTCAGTTGGAGCAATTCAGCGCGGCCAAGCTGTAGCATTGCACTCATCAACTAGGAGGCAAAACACTGACTACAAATACACAAGTAGCCAAGATGATAGTCAGCCAGGAAGTAGTATAGGTGTGCAAAGTGAGTCACTACCAAATGCTTCAGTAGTAATCCCTGTGAGAAAAAAACCCAGGAGAAGATGATGCAATTGCTTTGAATTGCTCACATTTGTAATGATCCTGACAACCCTTTTTTTTGCAATCCAAATCAAGCCATTGCAAATCAGTGATCATCAAATTTTTGATATAAGTAATATCAAGGTCATCTCACATTTGAGACAGAACCCCTATAAGTAAACACCCTGCATATATATACGTCATCTGTAATACTAGTGCAGCTATTGGATCTGTTTTGCACCTACACAATTGCTTGCGTGCTGGCTATGACACCTTGTCCAATCACTAGGATCAGGGATTTACATGCTCAATGAGCAAAATGGGATATTTGATGGCAAATCAGGTAGCTTTTTTAGTAGTCAATGAGCCAATTGGGGGCTGCCAGCTTCAGGATACTTTTGGACCAATTAACCACTGAGATACCGTTCAATTGGAGTAAGGGTAACCAAAATGGTAAGTATTAGTGTAGTTTATAGTGTGATACACATTTATTTCCATTTACATTAAGAAACATATCCAAATACCGTATTTTACCTGCCATAATGGCAGTATCCAATTGCGCACATGATGCAAACATTACAAATTGGCACAATCATCCGTTCCAACCTCATTGTGTCAGATTGTGCCATAGTATGCAAGATTGTCCTGCATAGTGCAAAATTGTCCAAGAACAATCCTTCCTTCTGGTAGCTATAACATCGCACCCAAACGTTCTTTACAACCGCAGATTGCGCCACACACCCTGGCACGGTACAATGGAACAAGTCTAATGACCTATCATGGTGTGGGAGGGAGACAAAGTGGTGTTTATGCTAAAGCCTAACCAGCAAAGACATTGAAGATCTGTAAAGCTGTTGAGTGCAATAGTGAAGAGTGGTCTAATATTTAAGAGGCCATCAAAAGTCTAGCACACCATCACCTTGAGGCTGCCATGCCATGAGACCATCAGAAGCTCAAGGCCAAGCAGAACGCACTTGACTTGTTCCATGAGCATTATTCTGGATTTCAAGAAGCAAACAGATTTTGGTCCAGCATTGGTATGCTAAGAAAGTATCTCAAGAGTAGCAGAAACTATCAAAGGCCAAAGAACAAGGGTGCCATGGCTAAAAACTGGCACCTTCCTCAAGAGCCCACTACAAGTAGGGTCAAGAGCTCTAGACAAGCCTCAAAAAGATGGCAGGTAGCTGGAAGAGTGCCTATCAGGGACAAGCAGGCAGACACAGATGCACCAGAACAATATTTATCAAGGAAAAAGTGTAGTGTCACTAATGAAGCACTCAGTCAGAGTAGCAGTGAAGGACCTGGCAGTGATAAAGGAAAAGGTAAAGGGGAAAATGTCTACCCAAGCCTGAGACAGGGAGTCATGCAAAAAAAACTGCAGTTCTTGCCAAGCAATGCCACAAACCCAGAACAGTCTGAATCCCCTCATAGCCAAGAAGAATTACCAACAAGAAAACCGCTGTTTTCACAACAGTTAAAAGTGCAGCCAGTTGCGCTGCACTCTGGCAAGGTAGAAGAGTTTGCAGAAAAAGGCAATTTGTCTACCAAAGCCTCCACATCCTCCATTGTTGACAGAGTGGAGATCCCACTGACAGGCAAGGCTACAACATCAAGAGCTCAAACAACTGTCACAATGCCTTCAGTGGAACTTGGAACATTGATAGGCACGCCAAGAGGTTGCATTACTTCTTCATGAGCAGTGCTCAAGAAAATGCACTTGAATATTGCAGGGACTAATTATAAAGACTGGCAAACAAGGTGCTAGACCTTGCAGTGCTGACTGAAGACCAGAATGTGTGGGAAGCAGTCAATGAACAGTGGCATAAAGCTATTGGGTTCCCGCTAAAGTTGTGGAACCATAGTGTTACAGCAGAAATACTTATTGAGTGGTGGATTTTGATGGAGTTACTTGTTGAGTGTGGGGTTGGGCTTAAGGTTAGTGTATGGTATAGGGACTTGTATAGGTCAATACCATTGGCAATTGCAGTGCAACTGAAGTTTCAACCAAAATAGATCAATTTGTACGCATGAAAAGTAAGACATACGGTTGGGTCAGAAAATAAGGAGTGTGAAAAAGAGGCAATAGCCAATCAATGCACACAAATATAGGAGGTGACAGAGTGTCTGGGACCAGAAAGTGAGCAAATTGGCAGGGAACCAATCAAAAGCAACTTATATATTATTGTGATGAAAAATTTTGACTAAGTTTTTTGTGAAATCTGAGGCGCAATTATTTTTCAACAGTCTCTGGACAGTGTCCTGATGGGATCAGTACCTCTTAGTCACAGGGCTTTAACTTTGCAATGGCCTTTTGACAGGATCATTACAATAACTTATCATAGGGTAATAGAAGACACCTACTCTAAGTATTCCTCACAAGCAGTGCCTCCAAGGTCAGTTGGCTGTCAGCATGGTTTCCTGGGAGTGTCCTGTGGTCTGGGCTTGGAAGTTCAGGTAGCAGCAGGCAGCAGTGATCACACTAAGTAACAAGTTGGTATATTTATAAAAGGCATTATGATTGATTGTTGAGGTATTGCCTCCCTTGTATACTTTTCTCACTGGCAAAGTGATTACCATTAATTGTGTTGCAGAAGGTTCTGGAGGTCAAATAGATATCTTAATGACATCAGAAGGAGCTAAGAATGTTCAAAAAGGGATGATGATTTATTGTTGATGGATTGCCTCCCTTATATACATTTTTCACTGGCAGTGCAATTATTAATCCTGGTGTTCCAGAAGGTTACAGGGGTCAGATAGATATCTTAAAGACATCAGAATGAGCTAAGAATGTTTGAAGTAGGTGCTGGAAGGCTATAAGAGGCATAGCACTCCCAAACAATCAGGAATCAGTATTCTGAAACTTGTACAATATAGGAATATCATATATGGTACAAAAAGAGTAGGGATGATGACACTGTTTGGTCCAGTGTCACAGGTACCAGCAAAGGTACCTGCCTAATATAGAAGCACTTACATCCAGTAATCTTACATAAAGTTAGGGATAACTGATGCAATAAGGTGAGCTGGTGTGGTAGTCAGCCAGCTCATGGGACATTACCAATCAAGTAAGACAAATGGCATAATATCAAAGTAAGGGTAGTTGAAAATATGGGAATGAGCACATCTTTCAGTGGATGTCACTGTAACCATACAACAGTGGGATGAAGTATTTGATCACTTTGACTGATGATTGCACAAGATACCTATGGGTCTACTCCATGGAGTGAAAGGAAGAAGCTCTGTCTAAGCTCAGGGAGTTTAAAGCCACGGTGGAGAGTAAAACTGATGAGAAAATCAACAAAATACATTTTGATAGTGGTGGAATATATACCTCTAAACTCTTCACCCACTTCTGCAAAACTCATGGGATAATGCAAGAGACTACTGTACCATACTCCCCTAGCAAAATGGGGTAGCAGAATGTGTAAATAGCTCATTACTTGATATGATAAGATCAACAATCCATGATCAAGAATATCTAATGATTTTTTGGGTGGAATCAGTTGCCACAGCTGTATACCTTAAAGATAGGAGCTACAACAGAATACTTTGTGATTTTACTTCATTTGAAACATGGTATGGATACTGAACAAGTGCAGAATATCTAAGAATTTTTGGGTATACAGCATATGCCAAGAAACTGCCCAGAAATCAGCCAAAATATGAGCCAAAACGTGAAAAATGTATATTTTTGGGCTACTGCAATGAGAGTAAGGCATACAGACCCTGCCATACCAAAGCAAAGAAGCTGGTCAAGTCCAGGGATGTGCCGCCTGATGAAAATTAAAAACTTCCACAAAAAACAACATCAGATGATGACAAAAATTTGATCTCAAGTCCACCAATGGTCAGGATTGAACAAGAGCAAAACAATGTCATCTTTTTCACTTCAGAGGACTCTATAGCCATGGTTCAGACTGAATCAGTGCCCAGGAACATCCCAGAAATGATCATTCAAGTGTCAAATGCCTGGAGATCCAACCAGACAAGAAATAGCCCAAATTACTACATCAAAGAGAGTACAAACTTAGCCTATGCCTATTCAGTCCATTTTGATGAGCCCCAGACCATAAAAGAGGCCCTAAATAGCCCTCAGACAAAGCTTTGGAGATCTGCAATAACTGAGGAATATCAGGCCCTGATGGAATATCAAATTTGGGACTTAGTCAAACAACCAATGAACCAAGAAATAATTGAATGAAGATGAGTATTTAAGACAGAAAATTAGGCTGATGGTACAATTGAAAGATATAAAGCAAGACTTGTGACCAAAGGATACTCTCAAACAAAAGAACTTGACTATACTGACACCTTTGCAATAGTAGCCAAGCTTAATTCCATCAGATTGATACTGGCTATTACATCCAAATATAAGTTTTTTACACATCAAATGAATGTGAAAGCTGCAATTTTGGATGGAGAACTTGATGAGGATATGTACATAGACCAGCCTGCTGGGATTGCTGACCAATATAGTCCCCATTTAGTCTGTAAGCTTTAAAAGTCTCTATATGGTCTCAAACAATCACCAAGAGCCTGGAGTTGCAAGATAGATTCTTATCTGGAATCTTTGAGTTTCAAAAGGAGTAATGCTGACTATAGTATATAATATAAGCCAGATAGGGCAAGTCTATTTCTATCAACTCTATATATGGATTCTCTTATTATAGCAGCCAACAACACAGCAACATTGGAAGAGACTAAATTGAGCCTATCTAAATAGTTCAGTATGGCTGATCTAGGAGAACTCAGTCACCACTTGCAGATAAAGTTCTCTATAGACAGAAGTACCCAGACTATCACCCTAAGCCAATCCAAGTATATTCAAGATATACTAAAGAAGTATTAAACAGGAGTCTGTAAACCGGCAGCTACCCCAATGGAGACCAACCTTAACTTGGTCAAAAATCTACCAAATCAAGAGAGCATAGTACCATCTGAAAGTCCTGACTTTCCTTATCAATCCATGGCTGGCGGTCTGATGTATATTATGCTTAGAACACCTCCAGATATCTCATATTCAGTGAGAGTTGTCAGCCAGCATAATCAGAAGTATGGTTCTGATCAAATTGCAGCAGCTGAGCGGACTTTGAGATAACTAAAAGGAATTGCTGATATCTGCTTAAGATAAACATATATGGACTCAAAACATGATCTTGAGGGATACTCCAATGCTGATTGGGGACAAAATTTGGAAGACAGAAGATCCACCACAGGATACACCTTTCTTTAATGTCAAGGAGCAATATCATGGAGTTCAAGAAAGTAACCAACCTTAGCACTTTCCAACATAGAGGCAGATTAAGTGGCAGCCTGTAAGGCTACAAAAGATGCAATGTGGTTGAGAAAGCTTCTTACAGATTTAGGCCTAAGTCATCCAAGTATCAGTTTTGTGTACATCAAATGAATGTGAAAACTGCAATTTTGAATTGAGAACTTGATGAGGATATGTATATAGACCTGCATGATGGGTTTACTGACCAATATAATCCCCATTTAGTCTGCAAACTTAAAAAGTCTCTTTTTGGTCTCAAACAATCACCAAGAGCCTGGAGTTGCAAGATAGATTCTTATTTGGAATCTTTGAGTTTCAAAAGGAGTAATGCTGACTATAGTATATACTATAAGCCAGATAGGGCAAATCCATATCTATTAACTCTATATACAGATGATCTTATTGTAGCAGCCAATAACATAGCAACATTGGAAGAGACAAAATCCAGCCTATCTAAAGAGTTTAACATGCCTGATTTAGGAGAACTCAGTTACTACTTGGGGATAAAGTTCTCCATAGGCAGAAATACCCAGACTATCACCCTAAGCCAATCCAAGTATATTCAAGATATACTAAAGAAGTATTAAACAGGAGACTGTAAACCGGCAGCTACCCCAATGGAGACCAGCCTTAACTTGGTCAAGACTCAACCAAATCAAGAGAGCTTAGCACAATCTGAAGCCCTGACTTTCCTTATCATTTCATGGTTGGCAGTCTGATATATATCATGCCTGGAACACCTCCAGATATCTCATATTCAGTGGTGGTTGTCAGCCAGCATAATCAGAACTATGGATCTGATCATATTGCAGCAGTCAAGCGGATTTTTAGATATCTGAAAGGAACTGCTGATATCTGCTCAAGACACACTTGTAAGGATTCAAAACAGGATCTTGTGGGATACTCCAATGCTGATTGGGGACAAAATTTAGAGGACAGATGATCCACCACAGGATACACCTTTCTTTACTGTCAACAGGCAATTTCATGGAATTCAAGAAAGTAGCCAACCTTGGGACTTTCCAGCACAGAAACAGAGTAAGTGAGAGCCTGTGAATCTAAAAAAGAAGCAATGTGGTTAAGAAAGCTTTTTACAGATTTAGGCCTATGTCAAAAAATGCCCAATATCTTATTTCAAGATAATCCAGGATGTTTACAATTGGGTAGAAAGCCCACTTTTCTTGCTAGAACTAGGTACATAGATATTAGACATCATTTCATATGTGAAGCTATAGAGAGTTACTTAGTTAGCTTAGCTTACTCTACTTTGGATGGAATAATTGCAGGCATATTTACCAAACCATTAGTATAGACAAGTTTGAATATCCAAGTTCAAAAATAGGACTAGTCAGTATGAGCATATAGCTGAGTGGGAGTGTTGTAAAGATGTGCAACTCAACCTAAATATTCACCTAACCTAGTCACTTTGAGCATTACCTTCAAATCCTAGAGAATACTGACCAAATTTCTTGTTGGGAATTACTCAGAATATTGTCTCCAAAATATCAGATACCCAAAACATGAAAATTCTCAAAGTTGTCCAAACAGCCCCAATCTTTGCACACATGCTGTTGGAACCTTCCTGAGCCTATTCTACATATTTGTTCTTCCAAGATTATGTAAAAGTACTAATACTACTTTTACATCCAATACATCATCACAAGAAAACCACACATGCTGCTTTTGTTCTCAATCACTTCCAATACCTTGAAGACCCTTACAACAGATTTGACTTTGCACTACCTACTGTTGTAAGAGTCTTGGAGATATTGGAAGTGATTTGGAGAACAAGTAGATTATGTGGTTTTCACTTAATGATTTATTGAATGTAAAAGTAGTATTTATACTTTTACATGGTCTTGGCATTAAAAACACGTAGAATAGGTTAAGAAAGGTCCTGAGAACATGTGTGCAAAGTTTGGGGCTGTTTGGACAACTTTGAGAATTTTCATGTTCTGGGTATCTGATATTTTGGTGAAAATATTCTAAGTAAATCCCGACAAAGAATTTGGTCAGTATTCTCTAGGATTTGAAGGTGATGATCTAAGTGACTAAGTTAGGTGAATATTTAGGTGGAAAATACGAATTTTTACAACACTCCCACTCAGCTAAATGTTCATACTGACTAGTCCTATTTTTGAACTTGGATATTCAAACTTGTCTCTAGCTAATGGTTTGGTAAATATGCCTGCAATCATTTCATCTGTAGGACAGTAAACTAAGCTAACTAAGTTATTCTCTATAGCTTCACGTATGAAATGATGTCTAATATCTATGTGCTTGGTTCTAGCATGAAAAGTTGGATTTCTACCTAATTGTATACATCCTTGATTATCTTGAAATAAAGTAATAGGTGTTTTTTGACATAGGCCTAAATCTGTAAAGAGCTTTCTTAACCACATTGCTTCTTTTGTAGCTTCACAGGCTGCCATATACTCTGCCTCTGTAGTAGAAAGTGCTACGGTTGGTTGCTTTCTTGAATTCCATGAAATGGCTCCTTTACAGTAAAGAAATGTATATCCTGTGGTGGATCTTCTGTCTTCTAAATTTCGTCCCCAATCAGCATCAGAGTATCCCACAAGATCCTGTTCTGAATCCTTATAAGTGTATCTTAAGCAGATATCAGCAGTTCCTTTTAGATATCTAAAAATCCGCTTGACTGCTGCAACATGATCAGATCCATAATTCTGATTATGTTGGCTGACAACTCCCACTGAATATGAGATATCTGGCCGTGTTCCAAGCATGATATACATCAGACTGCCGACCATAGATTGATAAGGAAAGTCAGGGCTTTCAGATGGCACCAAGCTCTCTTGATTTGGTTGAGTTTTGACCAAGTTAAGGTTTGTCTCCATTGGGGTAGCTGCCGGTTTACAGTCTTCCATTTTGTACTTCTTTAGTATATCTTGAATATACTTGGATTGGCTTAGGGTAATAGTCTGGGTACTTCTGTCTATGGAGAACTTAATCCCCAAGTAGTAACTAAGTTCTCCTAGATCGGACATCTTGAACTCCTTAGATAGGCTGGATTTAGTCTCTTCCAATGTTTCTAGGTTATTGGCGGCTATAATAAGATCATCCACATATAGAGCTAATAGAACTGGATTTGCTCTATCTGGCTTATAGTATATACTATAGTCAGCATTACTCCTTTTGAAACTCAAAGATTCCAAATAAGAATCTATCTTGCAATTCCAGGCTCTTGGTGATTGTTTGGGACCATATAGTGACTTTTTAAGCTTGCAGACCAAATGGGGGTTATCTTGGTCAACAAACCCATCAGGCTGGTCCATATACACGTCCTCATCAAGTTCTCCATTCAAAAATGCAGTTTTTACATCCATTTGATGAATAAAAAACTTATATTTGGCTGCAATAGCCAATATTAATCTGATGGAATTAAACTTGGCTACCGGTGCAAAGGTCTCAGTATAGTCAAGTCCTTTTGTTTGAGAGTATCCTTTGGTCACAAGTCTTGCTTTATATCTTTCAATTGTACCATCAGCCTTGTATTTTGTCTTGAAGACCCATCTGCATCCAATTGATTTTTGGTTGATTGGTAATTTGACTAAGTCCCAAGTTTGATTTTCCATCAGTGCCTGATATTCCTCAGTCATTGCAGATCTCCAAAACTTTGTCTGAGGGCTATTTAGGGCCTCTTTTACAGTCTGGGGTTCATCAACATGGACTGAATAGGCATAGGCTAAGTTTGTACCCTCATTGATATAGTAATTTGGGCTATTTCTTGTCCGATTGGATCTCTGGGCATTTGATACTGGAATGATCACTTCTGGGATATTCCTGGGCACTGATTCTGGCTGAACCACGGTTGTAGAGTCCTCTGGAGTGAAAAAATTTTCATTGTTTTGCTCTGATTCAATCCTGACAATTGGTGGACTTGAGATCAAATTTTTGTCATCATCTGATGTCATTTTTTGTGAAAATTTTGAATTTTCATCAAACAACACATCCCTGGACTTGATCAGCTTCTTTGCTTTGGTATTGTAGAGTCTGTATGCTTTACTCTCATTGCAGTAGCCCAAAAATATGCATTTTACACTTTTTGGCTCAAATTTTGACTGATTTCTGGCCAGTTTTTTGGCATATGCTGTACACCCAAATATTCTTAGATGTTCTGCACTTGGTCTGTATCCATACCATGCTTCAAATGGAGTAGAATCACAAAGTACTCTGTTATAACTCCTATTTTTAAGGTATACAGCAGTGGCAACTGATTCCGCCCAAAAATCATAGGATAATTTTTGGTCATGGATCATAGATCTTGCCATATCAATTATTGATCTGTTAGCTCGTTCTGCTACTCCATTTTGCTGTGGGGAGTATGGTACAGTAGTCTCTTGCTTTATCCCATGAATTTTGCAGAAGTGGATGAAGAGTTTTGAGGTATATTCTCCACCATTGTCAGAGTGTATTTTCTTGATTTTTTCACCAGTTTCTCTCTCCACCATGGCTTTAAACTCCCTGAACTTAGACAGAGCTTCTTCCTTTCTCTCCATGAAGTAGACCCATGTGTATCTTGTATAATCATCAATAAAAGTGATTAAATACTTCATCCCGCCTAAGGATAAATTTTGCATAGGTCCACACAGATCTGAGTGAATTAGATCTAATTTTTTCTTAGTTTTGATTAACCCAGAGCTCTTGAACGGTTGTCTGGCTTGTTTCCCATATATGCAGGCTTCACAGTGCTCCAAAATAGCTGGGGGATCAATTTTCACTCCAGAAATTAGCTGATCTTTGATCATTTTACGCAAATAATCAAAATTGATGTGTCCAAATCTCCTGTGCCAAAGCATTGGTGTTTCTTCATTTAAGTTACTTATATTGGCTTCCAGATATGATGGAATATAAGTCAACTTGTATAGATTCTGATCTCTGATGCCCAAAGCAATATGAGCACCATTTTGATCAGTGATCCTGCATCCAGAATTGTCAAAACTGAAACTGAGTCCTTCTGCTGTGGCCTTGCTTACAGAGAGTAGGTTCTTGGCTATTTCTGGTACATAGAGTACTTCTTTAAAGGTCAGTGTATGGCTTCCTTTACTGCTTCTAAGGTTTACTTGGATAGTTCCTTCTCCCACTGCATCAAGTGTTCTATCGTCACCCATGAAAACCTTCTTAATTGGAATTTCTTGATATTGGGTAAAAAGTTCTTTTTGGTGTGTAAAGTGTTGAGAAGCTCCAGAGTCAATATACCACATCTGAGAATCCTTGTTTGTGGTCATATTTAGTACAGATATGAATAGTCTATCTTCAGTTGTTGCAGCATTTCCATATTCAGGCTTCTTTTGCTGATTATCTTTCTTTTTGAGACACCGGTCTGATGTGTGTCCTTTCCTTTTGCAGTAGCTACAAAACAGGTTGCTGTTGCCTTTGTAGGGTCTTGGGTATCTCCTTTGTTGGCTATCATTGCTTATTAAAGCATTTTCTTCTTCCTTCTTATTAGCGCTTGATTTTCTTAATTCTTCATCCAGGAGCCTTCCATATACGTAATTTAAGGTCAAATCTTCAGTTCTGGACTCTAGGGCTGATACAAGGCCCTGAAACTTGTCTGTCAGGCTATTCAGGATGGTAACTATCACATCCTCATCAGTAGTTGGTACGCCCACAGATTCCATCTCATCTACCAGCAGGGTAATTCTGTTAATTAGATTTTTCATTTCTTCTCCTGGCAGCATCTTTGTAGTAAAGAATTTTCTTCTCAGATACATTTTCTTGGCAGCTGAACATGACTGGTAGGTGTCTTCTAATGCCTTCCAGGCATTCTTTGCCGTTTTTGCTCTTGAGCATTGAATTAGCAATTTGTCCTTGACATTAAGGCAAATGCAGTTAAAGGCACTTTGTTCTTTCTTCTGGTACTTCAAGGCTTCCTCTCCCACGTTTTTAGGAGGGCATTCTTCTCCCATGACAATATCCCAAAGGCCTCTTTCTTGTAGCAGCATTTTCATCTTCACCTTCCACACTTGGTAGTTAGATCCATCCAACTTTTCAGCAGAGGGAAAAATTCCAGTAATAGCAGTAGTAGACATTGCAGAGAGTGACAGCTCGGGGCTCATAACCTGTTGTAAGAGTCTTGGAGATATTGGAAGTGATTTGGAGAACAAGTAGATTATGTGGTTTTCACTTAATGATTTATTGAATGTAAAAGTAGTATTTATACTTTTACATGGTCTTGGCATTACAAACACGTAGAATAGGTTAAGGAAGGTCCCAAGAACATGTGTGCAAAGTTTGGGGCTGTTTGGACAACTTTGAGAATTTTCATGTTCTGGGTACCTGGTATTTTGGTGAAAATATTCTAAGTAAATCCCAACAAGGAATTTGGTCAGTATTCTCTAGGATTTGAAGGTGATGATCTAAGTGACTAAGTTAGGTGAATATTTAGGTGGAAAATACAAATTTTTACAACACCTATAAGGAAGGCACCTGAATTAGGAACCAAGAAAATCAAGCACCAATAAGAAGGAATAAGGAGATGCTTTGATAAGCAATGATAACCAGCAAGGGAGGCACTCAAAACCCTATAAAGGCAACAGCTACCCTTCATGCATCTACTGCAAGTCAAAAGAACACACATCAGACCTGTGCTTCAGAAAGACAGATAATCAGCAACAAAGGCCTGATGATGGAAACTTGGCAACAACTGAAGATAGAAAGTTCATATCTGCCCTACACATAACCACAAGCAAGGATTTGCAGATGTTATACATTGATATTGGTGCAATTCAACATTTTACACACTCAAAAAACCTATTTACCCA
Source organism: Basidiobolus meristosporus CBS 931.73 (assembly GCA_002104905.1). Taxonomy (NCBI): domain Eukaryota; kingdom Fungi; phylum Basidiobolomycota; class Basidiobolomycetes; order Basidiobolales; family Basidiobolaceae; genus Basidiobolus; species Basidiobolus meristosporus. Next base: position 24,456 of record MCFE01000649.1, read on the forward strand.
TTATCAAGATGTTTCAATTGAGCAGGTTTTGATGGGTCACAATAGAACACTTGGTCCAGTTGAACAGTGTTGTGCATCAACATTTAAAACTGGCCAATTTTACTCTGTTAGAAAATCAAAGTACCCTAACTGATTATCCCTAACCCAATCATAACTAATCCCAGATGTGTTTTCTATTATCTTGTCTCAGAAGCTATTTTAGCTGTCACACCTGACCAATTTTCATGTGATCATTACATCCTCAACTAATCTACTAAGCCTTTCCAAGTGATTAGTCCTATGAGATCTATCATACCACTTGGTAGTTGCCAAGACATCAGCTGATTGATGATGTCATTTTCATTTATCTTGTGCACCTATCAACACCCAAATTGATTTCAATTAATCCTGTCTCTTAGTGCTTACTAATTCTACTTTATCACAAAAGTATAAGTAAAGCTTACCAAATCTTTTGGTTTAGTGTGTGTCTAAACAAAATTAAGAATACAACAATTCCATTCCTGTTTCTACCCAAGCCTAGTGTATCTAGCACTCCCAAGAACACCAGGTCTAGCCTGCGTAGCAAACCAACTCTGTTGCCTTTATAGCCAAACCCAGCAATATACAACAGCAATATCAAACTGGAATCTCACTGGTAATATTTCTGCCACTCTCTGACAATTCCAAGACTCTGTACTTGATTGTTACTTTGGTTCAGTTAAACCATTCAAGAGTTTTATTACACTTTTCTCTTGGATACAACAGACAGGGAGCTAGCCAAGTAAATCTCAGAAGTAGTGAAGGAAGCCACACCCTTACCTTCAAAGAAGTACCCTAAGCTGCACAGTATATGTCACCATTAGCCATTAGTCTAGGAACGTAACCTCCACTAAATCCTTCTCGAGCATTCCATATAACCCCGGGTGGTATGCTGTTGTCATTCAGGCATAAATTTAGAAGGGGACATTCTTGAAATCGATTTTCCAGCATTTGAGCACCCAAATACACGCCATTTATCTGATGCGGAATATACAGGCCATCAACAGTGAATGGTGATTTCGCAAGTATGGCCCGAAGACACCATCAAGTAGAGGTATGGGTGGCAAGATTCCAGTGCGCCTTTCCCTTGGGGGAGTGGTGAAGTGGTAGTGACCACCGTTGCTTATTTTGGTGGATGATCATCCAACGTAGGTCATCGCGTAGCCGGACCACTATTGTTGCAAGATCGTGGAGAATCGGCCGAACTACTGTCGAGATACTGGCCAGTCCGGTGCCACACCTGGGACTGGATTGGGGGATACACTTCAAGCTGATTCGCAAGTCAATAGTCCATAGATTTACAATTATCTTGGTCGGGCGGCACTTGCTTCGTTTTGGGGTGGCTTTAGGGCTTGATCAGAGCCGGATTTGTGTTGGGAACCATCTCAAAGACTCCACCACTTTGTTGAAGACCCGGATTCCAGGCCACATTGGCGATTACTGCTACACTTAATATGAAGACTCACTTCGGCCCTCAACAGCTGTCTTCGTGTGAACCACTCCTACTCAAGCCTGGACACCATGGAAAGCGGTGACCCGTTGGTGGCCAAAAGGGGACAATTGTGAGAATGGATCAATTTATTAACCGGGTTGAAAGAACATTTCCGAAGGAAGTAATAGAAAAGGCGGATGTAGAGTAGATTAATAGCTTAATACTTTCAATTGATAGAGTCACTCCAGTCTGCCCTGAGATTGAGGGAGGAACCGTTCGGGCCAGATCACAACAGCTGATGGACCACCAGACCGCTTGCCACGAAGAGACCAACCATGGCCGAGTTCGACCCAACACTGTTACCAGAGTTTGGCTTGCTCATACCAGATGGGCTTCCGGCAACTCCGTGGGTACCGCTTGGCTTCATGGTGGAGGAGCCACTGCTTGGAGCAGAAGCGGCCATGGAGCTGCTGGCGGAGCCGGTGGGAGCAGATGAGGCGGAGGAGGCCATCGGGGTGGTCATGCTCATGGATGGAGAGGAGGACTGGGCAGAGACAGCGGCGGCGAAAGCGATCAAAGCGGCGATGGAGATGAAGCGCATGTTGAGGCTGAGATAGAGGTTGGCGTTAAAGCGGAAGCTGAGGCTGAGGTTGAAGCGTAGTCGAGTGCAGTAGTGAAAGACACTTGGTTGATGGCTGGAAGAGGAAGAGCGCCCACCTTGCTTATATACACTTGGGTCATACCCAGTCTCCAGCAACTCAACGGTCAGCATGCATTCAATGTAAATCCATTAATCAGGGTAGCAAGATACCGATCCAAACGGGTGTCAGCTCGGCATGGTATCGGACGCCGTATTGGACATGGTATCCCGCAGGTTGGCCGATCGAAAGCATGATTGGAGCTTAACGTTGGGTCTGGTAGCTGGTCTGAAATCATGGCTTCCTTTTCAACGCTCCCTCTCTCCTTGATGCAATCTATGCATGCTACGGTCCCTTGGCACTACGTAGGCATTACCATAGCCCCAGGAGACCCGTCTGTGGTAGTGATCTGGGTTGCCAGGCAGTATTCTATTGGCGGCGTTATTGACCGGTTAGGAAGGGACGTGAGGATAGGAAGCTGCATACAGAAGGATCCAACGCAGGGGAACGATAGTTTTGGAGGATCGGTAGTCAAGGACCCGTCGATGACTGCGACGGAACCTCAGGTTCATTCCCAACCGCACCAGATGGGATGACACAGGATTACGCAGGTTGGCGAAATGAACAACGCGCGTGCCAAGGTTGTCTCTAGCGCAATTGCTGGCAGGCACGATGTGGTCCCAGATCTGCAACGGGCTGAGAAACCGGGACTGATCAGCGCACTCTTGAGACTCGGACCCATCACTGGGATATTCTATTCATCCTACTCAATCGGGCATGACTGATGTGACGATGCTGACCCTAGACACCTTACACATTGGTTCCAGGGAGGCAGCCGTCTCAGGGGTTGATGAATTCATTTTGCCAGGTCAATGGCTTTGCTATATTAGAATAGATTGCATTCATAGAATATGCCCTGGGGGAATTGGGTCCCTCCGATCCGCCTCTTCATGAGCTAACTAGGCGTCAAACCGCGTGCGCATTCACCTCATTTCATTGTAGTTGATCATTGGTGGGGATCAGGAAAGGATCGCCGTGAGGATGAGGGCTAGGGCTAGGGCTAGGGCTGGAGTGCCGGGCGGAGTTCGCATAAATCAGCGAGATCTAACCATCTCTCGCCAAAGTTGACTTAATCTCGCGCCCAATCTCGATAACAATCGAATCGAGCCATGGCATACAATGGGAATTGCGCCTCGCGCTGCTCATTGGTTAGGGGATGGAGTCCACCGGCATCACCAAGCAAAGCAAACCTGCCCCCAGGGCGGCCATCAGGGTATCATCACGGTGGCAATGTTTTGATTTGAAAAACCGGCCAATCGATGCCGGAAATTTCTTGAACAATTCCCGGACCTTCTCCCCGTCCACTGTTTGGCCCATCTTTCATATGGCTTCGATACCGAAAAAAACCAAACAGCAAACGCTCCCCTTCCGACCCACGGGGGCGGCATTTCGACCGATCTTTCGCCAACACACCACCAGCGATCTGTTCTCCGCCAATCCAACCGAAGTCAGACCCGACAGCCAGAGCATATCGAAATACTTCGGAACTACGCAGTACTCGAAACCTGCACACCCTGGTGGAATTGCCAGCAACCGGGGTGGTGTACCACCTGCCAATACTTCTGGCGCGAGCGCTCCTCTTCCCCTGAACAAACCCTCCACGGAGACCTCCCTCCAGGAGAGAGTGACCACCGAGGCCGCGTTCAACAGCAAGTCCACCGAGTTTGAGTCGGACTTTTGGGGGGACGAGGCGGAGCTGGAGAAGCTGATCGCAGAGGCGGAGAGTCAACATTTATCCGAGGAGAAGAAGCGCAAGTGGGACGAGAGCTCCACTTCCGAAGCCGAGCCCTTGGATATCCCCAAGGACGAGCCGGCCCCCAAGCCGGTGAGCTTCTCACCAGACCAGAGACGTGCGCTTACCCTGGCGGTGGATCAAAAGCGGAACATTTTCTTCACCGGGTCAGCTGGTAAGTCGTATCTCTTTTCTAACCGGCTTCACCTGCTCCAGCCGGGATACTCAATAGTCATGCTCGGTAGGCACGGGGAAATCCCTTCTTTTACAAGAGCTCATCAAGAGAATGAGGAAAAAGTATCGCAGAGATGAGGTGGCGGTTACAGCGTCGACCGGTATAGCGGCGTGTAATATTGGTGGGACGACACTGCACAGCTTTGCCGGAGTTGGGCTCGGGTCAGGGGAAACCGATCAGCTTCTCAAGATGGTGATGAAGCAGCGAAAAACCAAGCAACGCTGGCAAGGGGTCAAGGTTCTTATCATCGACGAGAGTGAGTGTTGAAGATGTGCCAGGTTCGATTGATTCGCCACTTACTCGATCTATCTTGTAGTTTCCATGTTGGATGGGGAGTTCTTCGACAAGCTGGAGTATATTGCACGAAGAGTACGCGCGACGAGCAAGCCATTTGGTGGGATACAGGTGGGTCGGGATCGTTGTAGGATGTGGAACATTGAGCACCCACTCACCATGACCAGCTAGTTGCCACGGGAGATTTCTTCCAGCTGCCACCAGTGAGTAAAGACAGCCTGTTTTGCTTTGAGGCGGAGAGTTGGAAATCGTGCATTCAGAATACCATTCATCTCACCCAGGTGTTCCGGCAACGGGAACAAAGTAAAGCCACCGTCAGTTTATCCCGAGTCACCTTCTCTGTTACCAACGCGTCCATTGAAACATAGGTTTCGTTGATATCTTGAATTCGCTACGTATCGGGATTCTCACCCCCGAGTCGGAGAGGATCTTTCGCTCGCTCTCAAGAGTCCCGCAGTTCCCTAAAGATGGCATCGAGCCCACCCGATTGTGAGTCTCCGAAGAAATTGGTCTGCCTTCTCCCACTTCTACTGACCACGCTTGTAGGTACGCGTTGAGGGGCGAGGTGGACGCAGCGAATTCCCGGAAGTTGAATTCCTTACCGGGCGACATTCACCGATACCTGGCGAACGATGCCGGGAAGTCCCCGTATGTGGAGAAACTATCGACCAATTGCCTGGCGCCCAGCGCTTTGGAGCTTAAGCTTCACGCGCAGGTTATGTTGATTAGAAATCTGGATCACCAGCTGGTCAACGGGAGCCTGGGGGTTGTCGTAGGTTTTGACGAGGAAAACGGGATGCCGATAGTTCGTTTCAGCCGATGCACCATCACGGTCACTCCAGAAACCTGGAAAATCGAGGTTCCGGGGCTGGGCGAGGTTGCCAGCAGAACTCAGGTAGGCTCGCATCAGCATCCCAACGTCCAGGACCCAGGCTAACCCTGTTCTGTCCGCCTCAAGGTCCCCCTCATCCTGGCATGGGCCATGTCGATTCACAAAGCTCAAGGGCAAACCCTTGAGAGAGTGGTTGTCGATTTATCCCGGGTGTTTGAAAAGGGTCAGGCCTATGTGGCTTTGAGTAGAGCTACCAGTCTGGATGGACTGCAGGTCCTGCACTTCGACAGGCGTCGGGTGATGGCCCATCCCAAGGTGGTCCAGTTCTATAGAACTTTGCTTGAGGAAGAAATGTCGGACCCAGATTTTATGTAGGGATTAAGCGCGTGAGGCTCGGTTCGGCACAGTGGGGTTTGGTTCTGTCGAGAAGTGTCGCACTAGAAATGTTCGATCCATGTATAGCATCCACCCAGCATCTCCCTTACGCTACCAGTTCGTATTTCATCCTCATCTATCCCAATTAGCCATATACAGGCCCGGAAGTAACATCTGATATAAGGCACCGTAGCAGATGTCCACCTGTGATTCACCACATGACCATAGACAACGAACTTGGGGGATTCACAGTGGAAACAACGACCTCTTGCTTTTATCTGCGCGTCAAGCTATCTTCCGCAAATAAACCCGACTTCCCAAACAATAATCAAACCACTTCTTACCCCATTAGACCTATGCAAAACCTCTCTTCAGGCGGGAAAAGACCCTCCACTTCTAGAATAGATGATTCCATCTAAGCACTATGGAATGTTGTGGACTGACTCCTTAACCAACATCCCTGGCGAAGAGGTAAGGGTCTCATGAGATTCGGCAAAACCCCCAGTTTTATCAATGCCGAAACTTCCCCCGATCTGGGTGGGTGTACCACAGTAAGTGGCACAGAGCAGATGTGGGTTCCCAGAGACACCTTTCGTTAAGCAGCTAATCCTTGGTTGAAATTTCGTACTCGGATTTTCTCTTTGCTGAGATTCCTACCCACACACTTATGGTCTCTGGCTGGGATTCCACCCTTGCGCAAGGGCGCCCACCAGTCGAGGTGTTAGCCGATACCTTACAATCCAAACCCAAAGTCAGTGTTCAAGTTACGAAGAACTTGGGGGTTAGTCTGGTTAACTGCAACCTATATTGCATGTGGCATCGTGCTAGTAGGGGGGGGACCTGCTACCGAACAAACTGCCCAATAGAAACATACGATATATGAGCAATATAGGCAGTAAACTACAAAAATCGCAACGCATACCATCGCATACATGATATCGGTCGGGAAATACTGGCATTTCAGATCCCCGAAAGAGAACTAGGGACATCAGCAAACAACCCTATTAGAGGTAAGTTTGAAATCCTCCCTTTAGAGACCGCCTGATTGAAGCCAGCAATCCGGGAATTACAGATATAGCACGAGGCTCTTCGACCTGGATCGAACCCACGAAATCCCCCCCAGGTTCTTCGTCGTAGTAGAGGTGGCTTAGGATGGGATTTCCGATGGCCTTGTTTCAATTCTGGCCAGATACACTTGTATCGTATCCTACCCCACCCAGCTACTGAAATGGACGCGTTGCAATTTGCGAGTGTAACATATAGGCGAGCTTGATGGACCAGAGCTGGGAAAGCAATCGACAAAATAGGTGCGGGTTCGATCCTTTCCCATTCACAGGCGATGATACGTCAATGAATTGAAATGGATCGATTCCGATAACTCAGCTAGCAAGCTTTCTAAGATCTCGGAGGCCGGGGAAATAGAGCGAGTAACGTGGACTGGGCCAAGTATCACTGCCTCTGACCGATTCCCACAATTTCAAAAACCCATCGCATCCACCGCAGACTGGGACGGGGGCCTTTATTTCCACGTGTGGGCATTACGAAGAGGTGGAGAGGCAATAATCCAAATCCCTACCTGATGGTCCATCGAATTTCCACAGCCTCAGAAACGCTTCCACTCCACCGATAATCGGTTCTTCCTCCGCCACGACACACTCTTATCTATCTTACCAAAAAGGTTAGATTCCGGGCTGGGTTAGGCGGGGTGAGATCAAGGTTTCAGAGGCGGTTTCGCCTCCGTGGAGAGGAATCCAGGCTACATTGATTTCCTGGTTCATAGACAGCTAAATTATGCAAATCCGCGCTGGAACACGGTGGCATGCACACCACTGATCTTGGTAGATAGGGACGCTCAGCAGTTATCGGCGAAGTCAATCTGAAATCACGTAAAATGGTGCACTCGTGTACCACTATGAGCGTCGCCACATTCGAACTCAAGGAGGGAAGAGCCCGGTTTAATCCGATTCAGACGTGGTTGTCGAAGGATTTGACCTCGTAGCCGGAATCAGAGGTTCAAGGTTGGAATGCACTCTGACAATACCAAACCGCCGAATCGTTCACTTCTGAATAGTCGATATCAGCACCCCTGATTGCCCGTCAAGAGCCTCACCAGATTCGTGAGGAAACTCCACGGGGACTCCACTGGCAGAAAGTTGGATGGAAGGCTCCAGTGCATCTGCGAAAACGCCAGATGGCAAGGGCCATCTTTTCCATCAACACAATCCAAACGGCGCGATTTGGGGAAATGTGACTTGGAGGCATGCATCCTCCTCCGATCTGACCCGCTGGGAAGATGAGAAATACGCCCTGGAGTCCGATCAGCCCTACGACCGCCCTGGTATGCTCTGTCTGTGGGATCATCAATGCTATCAAGGGGAGCCAACCGTGGGTTATGCTGCAGTATCGAAGCGCCCCGTCGCCTGGAAGATTGACTATCCCTTGGGTGCAGAATCACCACTTGCATACACTGATGAAAATGGCGTCATCTGACAGAAGCGGAGCATTGACATACACATGCCTACACCACTGGGCGTCAACAGAGCCGACTATTAGAGATCCTGATCAAGCGTCGCTGCTGAGGCAAATTAAATCAAGGAATATGGAAATCAGTTTCCGATGCCCGTGGGGCCATGCACACTCGCGTCCATGAAGATTCGAGAACAGGAATGTCTGAGGCTGGCGGTGCCCAATGCTGCACCAAATAGATCCCATTCCTGATATGGGCGAATTTGGCCAGAACCGGGTGGGATTGGCACGGATTAGGGGAAATCGACCTCGGCAATTAATTTCATCCCGGAATACTCGAGTCGAATCAACTCAACTGGCGACAGCGAATCAATGAGCGACAGCGAATCAATGAGCGACAACCCAAATCCAATTCGGCTGGTGACAACAGAGTAATACGTTTGGCAAGCGCTATTTGAAGGTAGATTGGTTGGATCGGTGGTATTATTAGCCCACCGGGGTTATAAAAGGCTCGTCACGGCATTCCCGAGACCCATTACTCTTACTATGAACCAGGAATTACGTGCCAAAGCCTTCCTTTTCGACTTGGACGGCACCTTAGTCAACACGATCGTCGCTGCCGAGAGACAGTACACCATATGGGCCACTAAACTCGGAATCGACCCCAAGCCAGTGGTCGAATACTGCCACGGTGTCAGAGCGATCGAGGTGATGCAAAAGTTCGCGCCTGAGGGGATGACGATCACGATCGATGATGCCAACGAGTGGGAAACTGGGTTCTGCAATGATTCGCAAGGGGTCTTCGTACTCCCAGGTGTACTGGAGCTCTTGAAGAAGCTTCCCAGAGATCGCTGGGCCATTGTTACCTCTGGGGTCCGTGCCATGGCTGAGGCCCGATTAAGGCAGATGGATCTCCCTGTGCCTGACGTGTTCATTACAGCGGACACGGTAACGCACGGGAAGCCTCATCCTGAAGGATACTTGGCTGCCGCATCCAAGCTTGGCTTCAAGCCCGAGGAATGCATCATCTTCGAGGATGCGCCAGCCGGAATCGAGGCAGGAGTTCGTGCAGGGATTCGCACCGTCGGCATCACCACCAGCTACAAGCCGGAATCCCTCCACAAAGCCAACGTTCTCATCGATGATTATCGTGATATCGAGGTGGAAAAGGCGGGCGACTCCGGGGAGTTCGAAATCAAGGTGCTAAGAAACAGAAGATCCGATTAAATCGCAGACCCTCAAGTCAACAGAAATCCAACATACCTGCCTTCCTACCGATCAGAGCTCCTCCCAATGCCAGATTGGGACTCGCTGGTCCATGACGGAAACCAAGTGCTAACCAACCCTTGTCAAACGAACCCTAATAAAACGATGGCTAACCAATGTCCAATCGACCCGCCAGTGAGGCGCTAGCGAAGTTAACCAGAAACGATCTCGCTGTGTCTCCATGAGTAACACGTATTTCTGCCGGAAGTAAGAGTTGGTGCATCGAACCAATCGTGGCCAGTACGTTGGTGCAACATTCGGACAGATATGTGTGCTGTTGTCATGTGCCACACTCCAAGACGGGAAGAAGTGGATGTAAACCTCAGGCAAGGCTTTGGAGTCCGTCTATATTCATCACTTGTGGCTGATGTCCTTGTTGCACCTGCGCGCTTTAAACATACAGTGTGGATCAGTCAAACCTGATCCCCCAAACTGCTACGTGAACGACGGCTTGGCCGTAACTTCTCCGGAGCTATCCCGATCTACCCTCTAGATATCGTTCGCGGCTAGTCGACAGCATGATGCCATTAGCTGAACGTAGACACGGAGTGCTCACGATTCATGTGGTCACTGGGAATACAGGTCGAGTATGTAAGCTTAGGAAGGGTTCCTTTTTCCACATAATATAAACACCGCGGAGTACGAGGGAAAGAGCCCAGGAAAAGTTGAAGGAGGGCTCAAAGCTACTGCCCACAATCGCGATGTCTCAGTCGAGAAGCAGCAAGGGTCACTACAGAAGGGATCCCTGATTCATGAAAAGCGTACGGGCCAGTTGCTGGAAGACCAAACCATCCAAAAGGAACCCGGAGAGTTGAAATAAAGACAGGACGCCCTTACGTGTTTGTTGATCAGTGAAGGAGTTCGTGGGCAAAGTCGGTGATGCTTGTGTTGATCAAGAGAGGGGCCATATGTACGGAGTTCAATCGGGTTTAGGTCTCACTGGCTGTAGAGCATTAGTGATGTGTGCTAGAAGATTGCTTAGGGAATATGTCTGCAATCATTTCATCTGCAGGACAGTAGGCTAAGTTAACAAAGTTATTCTCTATAGCTTCACATATGGAGCGATGTCTAATATCTATGTGCTTAGTTTTAGCATGAAAAGGCGGATTTCTACTCAATTGCATACATCTTTGATCATTGTGAAATAATGTAGTAGAGGTTTTTTGACATAAGCCTAAGCCTTTAAAGTGCTTTCTTAGCCACATTGCTTCTTTTGTAATCTCTCAGACTGCCATATACTCTGCCTTGGTGGTTGAAAGTGCTATGGTTGGGTGCTTCATTGATTTCATGAAATTGCTCCTTTACAGTAAAGAATGGTGTAGCATGTGGTAGATTTCCTGTCTTCAAAATCTGATCCCCAAACAGCATCATAGTATTCCAGAAGATCCTGTTCTAAATCTTTGTGGGTGTAATATAAGCTGATATCAGCAGTTTCTTTTCAAGGTATCAAAAAATCCACTTAACTGCTACAGTATGCTCAGATCCATAGTTCTGATTATGCTGGAAGACAACTCCTACCAAATATAGGATATCTGTAAATGTTGCTGGCATTTTATACATGAAGCTGCCAGCCATAGATTGGTAACAGAAGTTTGGGCTTTGCAATAACACTAAGCCCTCTTGATTTAGGTGAGTTTTGACCAAGTCAAGGTTGGTTTCCATTACAATGGCTGCTGGTCTACAGTATTCTATCTAATACTTTTCAAGTGTTTCTTGGATATACTTGGATTGATTTAAGGTGATGGTCTGGGTACTTGGTATATGGTGCACTGCATTCCTTAGTGGGTAACTGAGCTCTCCTATATTGGATATTTTGAGCTCCTTAGATAGGCTAAATTCAGCTACTGCCGCTGTTTTTTGGTCTTTGGCATCTATTACAAGATCATCCATACATAGAGCAAATAAAGTGAATTTGCTATATCTGGCTCATAGGCAATACTATAGTCAGCAATACATCTCTGGGAACCCAGGAATTCTGAATAAGGATCCATCTTTCAGATCCTGGCTCTTGGCAATAGTTTGAGGCCATAGAGATATTTTGTGCTAGCAGACCTACTGGGGGGTTAACTTGGTGAACAAACCACTGGGATGGCTTATGTACCTACTCTTATTAAGACCCACACTGGAAAATGCTGCTTTTAGATCTATTCAGTGGATAAAAAACTATAGTTGGGTGTTGTGAATCAGCTGTCAAGAAAATGCCACATCATCATAAAAGTTGCAACAGTCAAACTTTTGCACTGATGGTCTTTTTTGATCCTCTAATAGCTGGTCTGTTGAATCTAATCTCATCACTGTCCAACTTATTTCTAACTTTTGTCTAGCAGCAACTAAGCAGTTACTATCCTAAGGCCCCAGTCTATCACTGCAACTCAGGTGAAAATTATTTCACTAAATGGCTCATTACATTCAATCTACAGTTGCCAATTGCATTCCAATATAATTGAAGTAGTATTCAAATAGCTTGGTGCTGACTAGTTCACTTTGCTTTGAGAGCTGTAGATGGAGAGTACTGAGCCCTTTAGTTTAGAGTGTTGTTCAACAACAGGAACTTCTAAGTGTATTTTCAGAGAAATTACTCACTTGAGTTTTTCCTTCTAGCCTAGTCAATCTAGTTGCTTAAGAACACAAAGCCTGACCTGCCTAGCGTATCCACATCTGTCATTTTTGTAGCAAGCTCCTGCTGTATATTGCCCTGATACTTTCACAAGCTACTTTGCTGATATTATCTCATTAACCAAACAGCTTTTACTCCCTTCACTTAACTGTTCATTGTTGTGAATGCTTTGCATCCAAAGCTTGAATATTTCTCATGGAGACAGCATTTTTTCCAATGATTGCTATTACACTCACTCTTTACAATTTACACAATCCTCCCACATAAGTGTTGAAAAGATTTCTAGTTCCACAAAAATATTCACCCAGCTTAGTCAGTTAGAACATTACCTAAAAGTCTTAGAGAACACTGACCAAATTCCTGGTCAGGATCTGCTTAGAATACTTTCACCAAGATATCAGGTACTCAGAACAAAAATATTCTCAAAGTGAACTAAATAGCCTCTAACTTTGCACACATGCTCTTGGGACATTCATAAACTTATTTTACATGTTTCTTATGGCAAGACCATTGAAAAGTATAAATACTACTTCTACATTTGAGAAATCATTAAGTTAAAACCTCATAATCTACATGTTCTCCTGATTGCTTCCAATATCTCCAAGACTCTTACAACAGGTTATGATCCCCAAGATGTCATTCCTGGGAGTGTCTATCATTGCAACTACTGGAACTTTTTCTCTGCTGAAAAATTGGATGGATCTAACCTCTAAGTGTGCAAGGTGAAGACCAAGATAATGCTACAAAAAGGAGGCCTTTGGATATTGTCATAGGAGATGAATTCCCACCTAAAGGTGTGGCAGAGGAAGCCTTAAAGTACCAGAGGAAACTGCTGTAAGAGTCTTGGAGATACTGGAAGTGATTGGGAGTACAAGTAGATTATGTGGTTTTCACTAAATGTTTTATTGAATGTAAAGTAGTATTTATACTTGTACATGGTCTTGGTATCACAAGCACATAGAATAGGTTAAGGAAGGTCCCAATAACATGTGCGCAAAGTTTGGGGCTGATTGAACAACTTTGAGAATTTTCATGTTCTGGGTACCTGGTATTTTAGTGAAAATATTCTAAGTAAATCCCAGCCAGGAATTTGGTCAGTATTCTCTAGGATTTGAAGGTAATGATCTAAGTGACTAAGTTAGGTGAATATTAGGTGGAATTACAAATTTTTACTGCAGAAACAACAAAGTATCTTCAACTGCATCTGCCTTAATTTTCAACACCTATTGCTAAATCAATGCTCAAGAGCAAAAAATGCAAAGAGTGTCTGGAAGGCATTCAAAGACACCTATCAGTTATACTCAGCTGCTAAGAAAATGTACCATAGATGGAAAATCTTTATTGCAACGATGCTGCCAGGCGAAGAAATGAAACTCTAATCAACATAATTACCCTGTTGGTTGATGAGATGGAATATATTTGCACACCAACTACTGATGAGGATGTGATAGCTACCATCCACAATAGCCTGGCAGACAGGTTTCAGGAGCTTGTATCTGTTGTAAGAGTCTTGGAGATGTTAGAAGTGATTGGGAGGACAAGTAGACTATGTGGTTTTCACTAAATGATTTATTGAATGTAAAAGTAGTATTTATACTTTTACATGGTCATGGCATGCCAAACACGTAGAATAGGTTAAGAAAGGTCCCAAGAGCATGTGTGCAAATTTTGGGGCTGTTTGGACAACTCTGCAAATTTTCATGTTCTGGGTACCTTGCTTTTGGTGAGAATATTCTAAGTAAATCCTGAAAAGGAATTTGGTCAGTATTCTCTAGGATTTGAAGGTAATGATCTAAGCAACTAAGTTAGATGAATATCTAAGTGAAATTATGAATTTTTACAACAGTATCAGCCCTAGAGTCCACAACTGAAGATTAGTCATTAAATCACATAGATGTAAGGCTCCTGGGTGAAGGATTAAGAAAGTTAAGCATCCATGAGAAGAAAGTAGAAAATGCTACAATAGGCAATGACAAATAACAAAGGAGGAACTCAGGACCCTCCAAGGGCAACAGCAATCTGTTTTGCAGCTGTTGCCAAAGAAAAGGATACACATCAGACAGGTGCTTAGGGGAGGGAAAGTCACCAAGTTGGTGAAATCTTTATTTGAGTTAAGAAATAATCTAAGTACAAATAAAGAAGCCAATTAAGAGGTCTAGAACCTCTCTAATAAGTAATCTAATTTATGTTTGGTTTCATCTCTAATGTTTGTTTCAACAAAGTAAAGCTCATCAGGGGTAAATATAAAATTCAGGGGTTTTGGGGGAAGTACAAATTGTAGATGTTTCTGATCCATATAATCCAAGACTGGAGCCCAGCCTGGGATTAGGTGTAGTAGGAAAGGTGTGTGGACTTGTAAGTAGCTCTGCCACATAGATCTTAGATGGTCCTGAGCCAGTAGTCTTGGTTTCTCAGCTTTTTGAAGTTTTGAAGCAAGCTCTGTTAATACAGCAGAGCCAACCAGGGTGTGCCAGCAAGAAGATTTCAGGGAGGAGTTAGATTGAAGCCATTGTTTGATGGGGGGGGGTTATGTAATTTCTGAAGTTTGACTAGGAAGGAAGCACAGAGATAGACCATTTGGATTTGGTATGGGTAGAACCCAAAGGCTCCATTAGTTGCATGGATATAGGGAGATACTGGAAGATAAGGTACCAAGGATCTGATACACTGATGGAGAAATTTATCCAGGTGGTGAAGTTCTCTGGAGGTTAGGTATAAAATGTGGAGACCAAGCTCAAGTACTGGCAGTACATACTGCTTCAGAAGTATAGGGATCTTTTGAATTGGAGTGTCTGGAGTGACTACTACCAGAAGCTTTTTGAGAGCCTGTTGTGCAAGACAGATCCTATTATTCAGGTGAAGCTTTGAGTCAATCCCATTTTGACAAAACGGCAGACCTAGATATATTGCAGTTTGTTGTGGCAGAATGCTAGTGTTCTGTATAGTTGTAGTGCACCCAATTGGGACTGTCTTGAAAATTGAGAGTGAGAGGTTGTTGGCAGCCAAGTACTTCTCAATGATGGCAGTGTCTGCTATGGGATTAGGAGTTGCAATCTTGATATTGTCCACATAGAGAGTTAGTAGTGGATAGGGAGTGTCTGGTGAGGGGCCTTTTGGAAACAAAGGAAAGTTGTGTAGGAATATCACAAATAGTAAGGGACCAAGTACAGATCCTTGGACTACTCCATTTGGAACCTCATAAGTCTCTGATGTGCAACTTGGACGCAAAATTTTGGCTGAGTTCTCACAAAATAGAGAACGTACAAGAAGGGTCATTGGTAGTGTGGTAACTGCTGATAGCTTTCTCCAAAGCAGAGCTCTGTCCACAGAGTCAAAGGCTTTAGTAATGTCAAACAGAATGGTTGGCAATGAGAATTGAAGTGAATGATCATGGCTTAGCACTACAGCCATATCCAAGGAGAGTTTGGGCAAGAGGCCATACTAAGAAGGATGGAATGGCTATAGTTGAGATTGCAAGGATCTTGCTATTATAAGCTCAAAGATTTTCTGGCAGGTTGGTAGGAGTGAAACAGGCCGGTAAGAACCTGGGAGTGAGTGTTTCCCCTTTCCTTTGTATAAGGGTATTACATTTGCCTGTGACCAGGCCTTTGGGGTAGTCAATTGTTGGGCACAGATAGAGTAGAATGGGATAAGTAAGTGACTCATTTTAGAGTGGCACACCCAGAGTAGATTGTAGGTAATCAAGTCATGTCCAGGTGCAGTATTTGCAGGAAGCTTCTTTAAAATTTTCTCCAGAAGCTTGGCTGAAATCAAAATTGGAGATGTTGGACTGCTGGATATGTTACCAGTATGGTAGAAAGGAGGAGTGGGATGCACGGTGTGGTGGTGTATAAGTCCAAAGGGCAAAATATGGCCAACACTTCTCAAGTATGAATGTGTGTGGGGTGTTCACTGGGTGCAATAGCCGCTGGCAAAAGCTTGCTAGGAATACTGGGTCTTTGTCTAATCTAATGTGAAGGGGGATAAAGCCTCAAGCTTGTCAAGGGAAAACTATTGGACTACAATCCCCAACTTAGTTGGCGTCTTAACAAAAGTTTATAATGGCTTTGATGTCCTTTGAGATGACAATGTACTAAAGCTTCCAAAGTCAAAACAACTGTAAACTCCACCAACAGGGACTTGATAAGAATGCAGCTTTGACCAATAGTTACAAAGACTGAAGAGTATCTTTGCCTGTACAAGAACAAACTTGGGAAAACAAACAAATATAATAAAATATACCTACTCTGAGTATTCCTCACAAGCAGTGCCTCCAAGGTCAGTTGGCTGTCAGCGTGGTTTCCTGGGAGTATTGTCAGGTCTGAGTCAGAAAATAGTGGTAATAGGCAGTGGTGATCTAACTAATCAATAAGTTGGAATATTGGAACAGGGAAGATTTATTTTAAGGGATAGCCTCCCTTATATACTTTTTTGCTGCTCAAATTCTTGCTAGAAAATACTTTCCGGAAGTTTCCAGAAGGTAGTAGACAGCCAATCATGTCATTGTGTACTAAAAATAGCACAAATTCTTGGCGGATTGCTCCATGAGACATAGTAGCACCTAGCCAATCAGGTAGTGGCAATATGAAACCCCTGTGTCATGTGGTTGCCTCTTATGGTAGTAGGATAGGTGGGTTATGAAACCAAGACAGTCACATGACATGGGCACTGTTGGGGTACTTGCCTTATATGGTAACTATCTTATCTTGGCATCTTGGCAAGGAATAAGAATAGCTTGTGCAATGGGTTAATAGTGACAAATAGTTTGTCAGGTTGCATAGTAATAATCACATAGACAAAAATAGGAAATATTGCAAATTTGGGATGATACTAATATAGGAGGGTAATCCTTTTTAGGGAAGTGAACGTATGAGAATGAGCATATCTGCCTGTGGGTGTCACTGTGACCCCACTACATCCACCCCCTCTCAGCTTTGAAGTCAGGTCAAAGCAAATAAATAATAAATGGGCCAGACCACTTATTGTCAAATTTGCTACTCCACTGCTTGTCTAAAGTGGAATTGTAGAGCTGTACTGGATCTCCTTGCAGTAATGGCTTTGGTCTAAGGCTATGTGACTTGTCAAATGGTTCCTTGTTCTGAAGTCTTGTCTCTTTGAGCTTAGCAGCTGCTTGGGTAATATCAAGTTCATGGTAATCAAGCTGTTTGATGCGTGTAGTCAGTAGTTCTTCTGTACTCATTGTAGTCCTCTACTCTAGCATGTTCCAGGATGTTGAGTCAATCTCTATGGGAAGAACGCAATTGTGTCCATAAAGCAATTTGAATGGAGATAGGCCTGTGCTGCGTTTTGTAGTGATTCTATCTGCCCAGAGTGCTAGATGAAGTTGTCTAGGCCACTGTAGTGTCATGTTGTTGCAGCTCTTGACTAGGGAGCTAGCAAACTGGCCATGGCCTCTTTCAACCATTCCATTGGCCTGTGGGTGATAAGCGGTGGTGAAAGCAATATGAATCTTGTGTTGTGAGCAGAGTTCCTGGATCAAATTTGAGGTCATTTCTCCTTGGTCAGCAACAAACTGCCTGATGCAGCCAAATCTGCATATTATATCTTCAAGAATAAATCTCCATCTGGTGTGGCTTTTGTTATTGGATAGAGCTTGAGCTTCTACCCACCCACTCAGATCATCTCTGGCAACAACAAGGTAATTCTTGGTTCCAGCAGTTGGCATGTGGACCAGGTCAATGCCAACCTTCTGCCATAGACAAGGTGTGTAGGTTGGATGGAGCAGCTCCTCATATCTCTTGGTTGACCTTCTTTGGCAAATGTCACAAGATTCAACAAAGTGTTGGACATCATGATACATATGCTCCCAGTAGTATCTACTGGAAACAACATTGTAAGTGGCATCTCTGCCTCTATGACCACCAGGTCTTACTTCATGAAGGCTTGACATAATAGTCAGTTGTTCCTGGGGCTCAACTCTCTTGGTGTCTGTCCAGGCTTTACTCATTTGAAGACAAGGCCATCCTTTATGTAGAAATGATGGGCCTTCTTCCTGAGCTTTCTGAAGTCATGTGGGCTCATTCCTGGTGGCTTCTCTAAGGTTCTCAGATAGTCTTAAATGGTGTCCCATGTAGAGTTGCTGGGCTTCTTCACATGTAGTTGTTGGATTTCTGCATCAATTATGTCATCAAAGTCAGGGTCCATATCTTCAGACAGCTTTGGTCCCTTCCTGGAGAGTGCATCAGCCACAACATTTGTCTTGCCAGGGATATGTCTGACCTCTAAGTCAGACATTTTCAGCCATGCCATCCACCAATTTGTGGCATCATCAGGTATGTAAGGCTTGCAGCTCATTCCTATAAGTGGCTTGGCATCTGTCTCCAGGACAAAATGTGTCATGTAGAGTTGTGACTTCAGCTTCCTCAGCATTTTCACAACTCCTAGTAGCTCTTGCTTAGTTTGTGAGTATCTTTGTTCTCTAGGAGAGCAGAGGCAGCTCTCATATATGCAGGCATAGCTGTTGCCATCTTCATCATCTTGGCCAAGTAGAGCTCCAGCTCCTATAGGGCTTGCATTCACTGTCAAGAGAGGTGGGCATTCAGTGTTCTGGTAGTCAAGAGGTCTTAGAACCGGTGGAGATACTAAGGCCTCTTTTAGTAATTGCATGGCTTCTGCATGCTCTTCTCCCCAGATAAATGGGGTATTTTTTCTCTGTGGTTGGTAGATTGGTTCTGCTATCCCAGAAAATCTTGGGATCCAGATCCTAAAGAGCCCACAGGCTGCTACAAAGCTGTGAGCTTGTGTTAGATTTGTGGGGGTAGGCCAGTTGCATATCTTTTGTGTCTTGGGGTCTCCAGGTTAACAACCAAAGGTGTTGCATTTTTGTCCAACAATGGATATCTCTGATACACCAAAGCTGCTTTTCTCACCACTGATGGTGAGTCCAGCTTCTTCAATGGCTCCTAATATGACATCATTGTCTGTAATATGGTCATAGACAAACTTTCTTACTCCAGGCATAACTTCAGTTGTGTCCCGGAGTTTTGGTCCTTTGATGCCTATGTCATCAACAAAGACAGCAAGTTTCTCAGGTATAAACTTGTAGAGCACATTCACCATGCATCTCTGGAACTGAACCATGGAGTTTGTTGCCCCTTGGCTGAGTCTTGTCATTCTTAACAGTCCAAATGGTATCTGGAGTACAAACATATCTCTTGATGTCTCATCAAGGGGGATCTGGTCATATCCTGAGTAGAGATCATATGTTGAGTAGATGGAGTGACCACTAAAGCTCTCTGCAAAGTCATCAATAGATGGAGGTATTGCGGTATCTCTGATAGTGACAGCATTTGCAGGTTGCATGTCTTGAATGAATTGGAGCTTTCCATTCTTCTTTTTGGTCACAAACCATTTGTTAGCATAAGGTCCATGGCATGGTTCTAGGATACCAGCTTCAATCTTCTTCCTAACTAGGTCATGCACATCAGCTTGGAGTCCTCTAGGCTGTGGGTAAGGCTTAAATGACCAGGGTGTGTGGGGCACAATATGAATCTTGATAGGTTTTCTAACGATGTCTTTAAGAGTCCCATCTCCTTGTTGTTATATGAGAAAACCTTACCATGCCTTCTCATGGTTTCTACATATAGTAAGTTCTCCTCCAGTGTTAGGTTTCCATCACCAATGATAAGTTGCTTAAGTCTCTCAGGTGTATGTTGTATATCTTCTGGTGTTCCTTCTGGTGGTCTGATGTAATCAGCAGGTTGAGATCCATCAGTTAAAGGTGTATGTGATGGTCTAATCTTCTGTTCTACTGTCTTGTATTTTGTGCAAACCATAGCTGTCTGCTCCTGTGTACCTAATGAGCAGCTCCAGCTGTTGGGGTGTATATTGCCAGGCTCCTCATCTTCTTCTATAACAAGATGTGTCTTCTGGCAAGTGGAATGTGTCCTCTTATTGTTGGGTGTTACCCCACAGAACGTTGACTGTAGTCCTGGGTTGGATCCTTGTATAGCGTACCATACTGACCCATCAGAATAGTTTGTAGTTGTAGCCTTAGTACTGGTCTCCCATGGTCTGCCTAACAGAAGGTCAAAGTTTGCCTTCTGGCAGATAAAGAGGGGAAGCCAGACCTTGATACCTTGTACCTCAATAGGGAACTTGTGCACTACACCATAGAGTGGGCTAGATCCTGAGTTTGCATCAGTCATGTTCCATCCAATATCTCTATCAACAGGCAGTAGCTCCTTGCTTCCAAGTGTCTTCCAGAAGTCTAGTGGCATAACACAAATCTCCAAACCAAGGTCAATATGGCAGTCAACAAGGTCATCATATATATACCCTTTCACCACAGCAGTTGCAACTGAGTAAATGGTCTTATATTTGGTAGTGTTGTCATCCTTTTTGTGGTCTTCATGGTTTGTCTGGACTATATGGGTGTCCATATGCTCAGCAGCTTGTCTTCTTGTTCTAAGCTGCTCATCAAAGGGCTTCCTAACAGACGGTGATACACTCATGATTTCTCCAACCAACAAAGTGAGGTTCTACCTCAGCAGTTTCTCAGTAATCAGTTGAGGGCTTGAGTAGCCTGCAATCTTTGAGGTAATCTGAAAGTGAGGCAATGGGTCTTGGGTGGGCAGTGTTCCAGGCCTCTTGTCAATGATAACCTCAGGCTCTTCAAATCGTGGTCTTCTAAGGATGGGCTTGACAGGTTCTTCAGGAAGGTGTCTCTTAGTAGCAAAGGTGTCTACTTCATATTTTCTGTTGTCAGGGCTGTTTGGGCTCACTGTATGAGTCTCAATAGGGGCATCAACAGTAATCTTTCTAGTTGCTGAGTCAGACTTCTGGAAAAGGGCTCTCATTCCGCCTCTTTGGAAATGCGTGGGAATCCTTTTTCCTTCCTTATCAGCAAGCATTCCATCAGCATCAAACTGTACTGTTCCTTCTCTAAGTAGCTGGCTAAGCTCTGAGTATTCTTGTCCAGCATGCTGAGTAGAGTCACACCAAATGCAGTGTCTAGGCAAAGGTCTTTGGTCCTCAGTGGCTACCTCAGCTGAGCCATTAATCTTGAGGGCTAGCTTTTGTAGCTGTTCAGCAAGTTGGTCAATTCTGTTGGTAGTGTAGCTCTGATTGTCAGCAACAGCACTATTTAGCTCCTGGGTTGGCTTGTCTGGCAGATTAGATGTCAGGAGTCTCATAAAGGTAGAAGTTTGCTTTGCCTCTAGGAGTACTCGTTTCATCTCTGCAAAGCAAGGAATGCCAGACTTATCATCCTTGGCTGCATGTAAGTCAACTTTCCTTGCCAATTCCTGGGGAAGCCCTTGTGCAAGGTAAAGTGTCATTGTAAACTCAGTTATAGCCTGGGACTCTAGGAGTGGCTTGGCCATATCTTCATACTGTTGAATGAACTCTTCAAGTGGTAGCTTGGAGCACATTGTCTGCTCATATAGTGGGGGAGACAGTCACCAACAGGTGAAGTCTTTATTTCAGTTGAAACAAAGAAGCCAGTGCTACTGTTGTAGCTTTGAGACAAGAGTGTGTAGCTGAGGGGAATTTGTAGGTAAGTTAATAAGAAGTGATGATAGTTCTTCAGTGCTCAAGACACTGTTCAGTGGGAAGGGGGGTAGCAAGAGAGGTAAGAATGACTTGTGAACAACATTAATGAGGGGAATGTGATAAGGATTGATATTCATCATAAAGGGAGTGTGCTGCTGCAGATATTGCTGCCAAAGGTCTGTCAAGTACTTCAGGTAGGCCAGCTTGGGTTTTCCTGACTGCAGAATAAATTGAGCAAACTTCTGGACTTCAGGATCTCCAATTATAGTTCTCCAGCAGGAGCCAGGTGTTGTGTGGTGTGTTCTCTTCCAGGCCTTAATCAGTGGGTTGTTGCAGTTGTGAAGTCTGAGGTATAATCTGGTTCAAAGGTAGAGAAGTCTGATCTAACAGGGCATAAACCCAAAAGCACCAAGAGTAGCATGTCTGTAGGGGCATTCAGGCAAATGAGGCACCAAGGAGGTAATGCACCATACTGCAAACTTGTCAAGCTTAGTGCAGTCTCTAGAAGTAAGAGAGAGAAGTGGTAAGCCAAATTCCAGGACAGGGAAGACAAACTGCTTGAGTAGAAGGAGGCAGCTGGGAGCTGAAGTGGTAGGAGGAGTAACAGCCAGTAGCTTGTGGAGTGCCTGTCTTGCCAGGATAATTCTCTTCTTCAGGTGTGCTCCAGAGTCTAGTCCAGTAGGAAGGGAAGGAAAGCCAAGATATGTAGCAGAAACCTGAGCAGGTAGAGTGGAGTTCTCCAAGTTGATGGGAGAGCCCAAAGGTACTGTCTTTGCAATGGAAAGCTGGAGATTATTCTTCTGCAGATACTGGTGGATGGTCTGGGAGTCTTGTTGCACATTGGAGGAGGATATTCTGATGTCATCAGCCAAGAGAGTAAACAGGCAGTTGGCTGAGAGTCTTGGGAAATCATTCAGGAAGATGGCAAATAGTATAGGACCAAGCACAAAGCCTTGAACCACTCCATTAGGAACTGAGAACACAGATGATTGCTCACTTGGGTGCAGAATTCTTGCTTGTGGATCCAGAAATAGAGACCTGACAAGGAGGGTGAGAGAGGTACCGGAGAAGCATTGCAACTTGGACCAAGGCAGATTTCTGTCAACTGAATCAAAGGCCTTAGTAATATCAAACAGAACAGAGGGATACTTGCACTGGAGAGAGTGATCTTGGCTAAGTATGACTGCATATTCCAAGGAGAGGCCAGGAACAAAGCCAAACTGTGCAGGATGAAACTTGAGGGAGTCAGAGTAGAGCTCCTGAGCAAGCAGAAGTGCAGACATGGCCTTGGTACTAGTCTTCAGAAGCTCATAAGAGATTGTGTCCACACCTGGAGCAGTAGAGTTGGGAAGCCTCTTGAGCACATTATTGATTCTCAGGGTTAGGGTTAGGGTTCTAGTGCTTTAGGGAGGAAAGTCACCAAGTGATGAAATATTTATTTACTTATGACAAGTATTTAAAGAAGCCAAGTTAATCTGAAGTTATTCCTAGAAAGCTAGGTCTGAGAGATATCTTCCTGGTAAGCCAGGTCTGAGAGTTGAGAAGCTGAGTGGTACTATATTTCCTAGTTAGCTAGGTCTGAAAGTGGTTTCCTGGAAAGCCAGGCCTGAGAAGTGAGAATCTGAATATATCTGAGCTAAGTTATATTGGTTTGCGGTAACTGAATTGTGGCTGGAATGGCCAGTTGACTGGGGGAACTGAGAGTAATTTCTAGGCAATCACTGGCCATATTTATTAGGCAAATCTGGCCAATTAGCATTTCAAGGATTTCAGCCAATCAGAGCCTTTACTTTGCCCGATGGTTGATCAAGCCATCTCCCAATGAGCACACATCAATTTATTAATCAAATTTTGCTGGATCCAGGATTTGAACCCACAACCATGGGTATGGAAGGGTTAGGGATAACCACAAGGCTAAGTGTTCTTGGTTAGGGGGGAGACAGTCACCAACAGGTGAAATCTTTATTTCAGTTGAAACAAAGAAGCCAGCGCTACTGTTGTAGCTTTGATACAAGAGTGTGTAGCTGAGAGGAATTTGTAGGTAAGTTAATAAGAAGTGATGATAGTTCTTCAGTGCTCAAGACACTGTTCAGTGGGAAGGGGTGTAGCAAGAGAGGTAAGAATGACTTGTGAACAACATTAATGAGGGGAATGTGATAAGGATTGATATTCATCATAAAGGGAGTGTGCTTAGGGGGGGAGACAGTCACCAACAGGTGAAATCTTTATTTCAGCTGAAACAAAGAAGCCAGCGCTACTGTTGTAGCTTTGATACAAGAGTGTGTAGCTGAGGGGAATTTGTAGGTAAGTTAATAAGAAGTGATGATAGTTCTTCAGTGCTAAACACACTGTTCAGTGGGAAGGGGGGTAGCAAGAGAGGTAAGAATGACTTGTGAACAACATTAATGAGGGGAATGTGATAAGGATTGATATTCATCATAAAGGGAGTGTGCTGCTGCAGATATTGCTGCCAAAGGTCTGTCAAGTACTTCAGGTAGGCCAGCTTGGGTTTTTCTGACTGCAGAATATAGTGAGCAAACTTCTTGACTTCAGGATTGCCAAGTATAGTTTGCCAGCAGGAGCCAGGTGTAGTGTGGTGTGTTCTCTTCCAGGCCTTAATCAGTGGGTTGTTGCAGTTGTGAAGTCTGAGGTATAATCTGGTTCTAAGGTAGAGAAGTCTGATCTTATAGGGCATAAACCCAAAAGCACCAAGAATAGCATGTCTGTAGGGGCATTCAGGCAAATGAGGCACCAAGGAGGTAATGCACCATACTGCAAACTTGTCAAGCTTAGTGCAGTCTCTAGAAGTAAGAGAGAGAAGTGGTAAGCCAAATTCCAGGACAGGGAAGACAAACTGCTTGAGTAGAAGGAGGCAGCTGGGAGCTGAAGTGTAGGAGGAGTAACAGCCAGTAGCTTGTGGAGTGCCTGTCTTGCCAGGATAATTCTCTTCTTCAGGTGTGCTCCAGAGTCTAGTCCAGTAGGAAGGAAAGGAAAGCCAAGATATGTAGCAGAAACCTGAGCAGGTAGAGTGGAGTTCTCCAAGTTGATGGAGAGCCCAAAGGTACTGTCTTTGCAATGGAAAGCTGGAGATTATCTTCTGCAGATACTGGTGGATGGTCTGGGAGTCTTGTTGCACATTGGAGGAGGAAATTCTGATGTCATCAGCAAAGAGAGTAACCAGGCAGTCAGCTGAGAGTCTTGGGAAATCATTCAGGAAGATGGCAAACAGTATAGGACCAAGCACAGAGCCTTGAACCACTCCATTAGGAACTGAGAACACAGCTGATTGCTCACTTGGGTGCAGAATTCTTGCTTGTGGATCCAGAAACAGAGACCTGACAAGGAGGGTGGAGAGAGATACTGGAGAAGCATTGCAACTTGGACCAAAGCAGATTTCTGTCAACTGAATCAAAGGCCTTAGTAATATCAAACAGAACAGAGGGATACTTGCACTGGAGAGAGTGATCTTGGCTAAGTATGACTGCATATTCCAAGGAGAGGCCAGGAACAAAGCCAAACTGTGCAGGATGAAACTTGAGGGAGTCAGAGTAGAGCTCCTGAGCAAGCAGAAGCTCAAACACCTTTCTGCAGGTGGGCAGCAGAGATATTGGCCTGTAGGAGCTAGGATCCAGGTGCTTTCCTTTACCCTTGTATAGTGGCAGAACATTTGCAAAGGGCCATTCCTCAGGAGTAGAAAGCTGGGCTGAGCATTGCTGAAACAGTGGAAGCAGAAGTGCAGACATGGCCTTGGTACTAGTCTTCAGAAGCTCATAGAAGATTGTGTCCACACCTGGAGCAGTAGAGTTGGAAGCCTCTTGAGCACATTATGGATTCTCCTTTGATCAAGTGCAAGTGGGATGGGCAGATCTTGAAGTCAGGATGAAAGCCAGGAGTTGAGTACTGCTTTGTAGAGAAGAAGATGTTAGCAGCTGTTCTGTTGAAGGTAACTTCCTGGAAGAGGGCCTCATTGCCCTGTAGAGTC